>PPJX02000006.1:0-261949 GCA_003705915.2 Lipomyces lipofer | reverse complement strand
GCCTGTGGTGGTGGTGGTGGTGGGGGTGGTGGTGGGGGTGGTGGTGGGCGTCGTTGTTGTTGTTGTTGTTGCTGTTGCTGTTGTTGTTGTTGTTGTTGTTGTTGTTGTTGTTGTTGTTGTTGTTGTTGTTGTTGTTGTTGTTGTTGTTGGATGACAGCAATCGACTGGTCGCGCTGCCATCTCGATAAGCCGCTTAAGGCAACGGATGGTGAGACAGAGGAGTCCGCTGAGGGAGTGGTAGCGCCACCTGATGGTGGACCTACGTAGGACGCATGTTAGTTCCCCGGCCGGTCCAATGAAAAACACATCTAGACTTACCTGCATCACTTTGCCCAGCATACCCTCCAAACTGCTGCTGCTGCACCGCCGCGCCTGGACTAAACTGATACGCGTAGCCTCCACCCTGCGTATTCCCCGATACGTTCCCCGAGTATGCGACCGGGTGCGTGAAGTTGCCGTGCATGGGAGGTACAGACTGGATCTCTGCCGCGGTCCGGAAGATTTCGTCAAGGTCTGGCTCCATGTCTGTCATCCATTGGAGTGTATTTGATTCGAAGGAAGCAAACGGTGATAGGTCGTCTTGTTGGGATGCAGTTCTTGTGGACTCAGTGATAGAAGAGTTGGGTGTGCTGACTTGGGAAACAGGTGTCGCGGCGGACGATGGGGGTGCGTCCACGTTCGGCGCAGGGGGAGGTGGGACGAGCGATGTAGGAGAAATGCCGGATGGAGAAGTGACCGATGGATAATCCACCACTGGTTGGGGCAGTGTTGGTGCGGCGTACACTGGGAAGTCTGAAGTCGGTAGTGGCCGTAGAAACTCCACGGACTGCTGCGATCGTCCGGATTTTGAAGATCGCTTCCTTCTTTTAGCTGGTGGAGGCATTGGCGGCGGGACGGGCGGCGCGGAAGCTCGCGATCCACCCGACCTCGGCTCGTTCTCAGCCCCGACCGCTCCGACTGGCGCAACAATCTCGCCAGCAGCTGCTTTCTCGTTGTAGCATAGTCGCAGAATCGCGGCAGTGAGAAGCTCAAACGTGTCGCGGCATCCTGATGCTGCGTCGCACTTGTCCACCATGGCAGTAAGCACGTGGATGCACGCCATGGTGTTGAAATCAATCACATCCATGCGCGTTCGCGAACGGACCTCCTTGGAGTGATATAGGCAGTACAGGTAGGACGTCCCCGCCATAAACAAATTATGAACCGCCATCCAGGTGTAATTAATATTCTTCTCTCGGTGAAGTTGCCTGTATGCACGAATAATCTTCTCTGACGCTTCCGAGATGACAAAAAATGCTTCGACAGATGGTCGCGGAATCGCTGGTGAGATTCCGTGAAGAAGGAGCCGGGTCTGTTGGTAATTGAGGTCGAGGAAGTATAAGTTGAAGTTGCAGTTCATGTCCTTCGCAGACTTTGGCACTGTATTATGCCACTCGTCCAGTCGCCGCGACATGTTTGTCTGCCATTCCTTCAGCGTGGCGAATCGCCGTGGCAGCTCTGCGCGTTCGTAGAGAATCGTCTGAATCTCAGCTTGTAGTCGTCTGATCTGGAAAATGTGCACAGCAACCTGCTTGTAAGACGGCGGTGTATCGTCGGGAGGCTTGACAATCCCCTCCGGCGTGATAAACACGTCGTCAAGATCGCTCGGAAACGGCACCTTGATGCTATTATCCGCAATTCCAAACGGCCTTCCCAGATACACGCAAATCTGTCTGTCCATCGCATACGTGCACCAGAACAACCGCCGCCGCAAATCCAGCGTCCGCGCATCAAACGGGTCCTTCTCCCTTGCCGATCCTGTCCCATTCTTGGGCACGATGTTCGACCCGCTCCATGCCTTGACGCCGCCCTCGACGTGGAGACCCAGATCCACGCATAATCTGAGCGCAACGCCGAGAACATACCAGACTCCTGGAACTGCTGGTCGCATGATAGAGTACAATCCAAGTAGAAGAATGCCCTGCAGAGATTCCAGCCGATCTGGAGACGCAAACACCGGCTCAATGTACTTCATCGCCGCCGCGTGATATGACTCACAAAGTAGTGCTGGGTACTGTTGCTGGTGAACCGCAACTCCGATCGCAAACATGAGATTTAGAAAATACAGCGCACGCTGCGTGTCCGGCGAATTCGCCCCATGCGCTTCATGCGAATTGCCCTGACTAGTTCCGTTCGGCGCCGCCTCCGCCGTCTCCGGCGAAAACTCAGATTTGACACTCGTAGCCACAGGCGACAACCTGATCGCTTCCGGCGACGGATTATTCGATGTCGACGACGCCGAGTCGTTTCGGACATTGTTTATGTTGGCAAGCTTGGTTTGGACTGAATACGGACCATACACGGGCTCGAAATACGAGTGAACGAAGGCATCCCGGTGGAATATTGGGATCTGCGCGTTCGCCTGGTTAAAGAAAACTTCGAGAAGCGTTTCCGCGACCTCCTTCGACGGTAATGCGGCAGGCTGGATGTTTACCGGCTTGTGTTGGATCGTCATGTCTGGTTGCTCCGACGAGGCCATTGACATTGCTGCGGACGGAATATCTTGACCGCGTAGCTTAACGGCAGCGAACATGAGACGCGCAAACGAGATTCCAGATGATAGACCTAGAAAGGATGGGGAGCTAAGGGTGCTGGAGCCCTTTATTGAAACGAGTCCGACCGTAGAGACTAGCGAGTCAACATCTTTCGCTGGCTCCGCACTGTCAGCTTGGCCAGCCGCACCCCCGGTTGCAGTCGCCCCATTCATACCAGGCGCGGTACCTGTATCGTCGGTGGATGCATTTTTTGATGAAGTACCATTTGGCCGTCGCAATTGTGTGTCTCTAGTATCAACCGGAATTCCCTGATTTTGAAGCTGGATCTCAAGAAACGCGACACGGTCTTCGAGATGCGATACGTAACTAGTGGCCAGTTAGCTTCGAAATTCAAATGCACGGGGCCCACCAAATACGCACCTCCGAGGCACTTCTCGTCCAGTCGCAGCATCTAGTCCTACGCACTCGACACCGGCCTTCAAACATGCCGAACATGACGGGAATTTCTGGTCGCATTTCGTTTTTCGCGATCGGCACCGCGAGCAGGCCGATATTATGCGTGTGAGATGTATGGGCGCCGTTCCAGAGCCGGTCGATGCAGACGACGACTTATCATTATTAATGTTGCTGATGCTGTGGTCTTCGTTGGGAGCCTGCTCGCCGAGCACTTCGCTGTCGTACTTCTTGAGCGGACGGGGCGCAGAATCCTTGCTGGTCTTCATGGCGCCAGACTCTTCACACGTCAGTCGCGTGGGGCGGGATCAATGGGCGTGCTGGAGGAGTATGGGATTAAACGACGAACAGGACTGCAGGAGAGTTGGTGATGTACAGGAGGCTACTGGCCGGCTTAGCGTTTCGCGGATTAGTACTAAGCAGAAAAAGTTCAGCCCGGCCAGTGGGCCCTCTATCGAAAGAACATAAAACTTTTCGATGACAGCTGCCTTGACCTACAAATGCCGCCATCAGGCTCCTGACCTCCTCGGAGAGAATAAACTAATAAATTATTACTCTACAATATGATTAAATTTATATTTCACCAGCAATTGAGTCAGGAAATGGTACAAAAGTGTTGGATGTGATTGCGAAATATGACAAATACGTGCAAGATTCACTACAAGTGCAGCGAACTCGTCGCTTGCAGTGGTGCATATGTGGAGACATAGTTCCAGTTACACCTAAAACGTCAAGCCAACGACTCATATCACCAAAGGTACATACTGCAGCCGTACCCATACTTCGTAGAAGCTTGCCAATGCTCTTAATTAAGAATGACGCACGAGCCTGCTCTATCCGTTCGAATTCTGACATAAACTGAATAATTGAGAATAGTGCTTCGGCTTTTGCATGGTCATTGGTCAACGCAAGATATGAATTGTTCAGCAAAGGAACGCCCGACTTATCCATAATAAAGCGTGCTAATGATACAGCGTCAGATGACGCCGTCATTGCCGACGAATCTCTGAACGCGGGCAGCCCGTCTAGCTGCTCATCGCTAAGTGGTCAAGACTGAAAAAGAAAGCAATGTTCAAGGGTCAATACGGGCCACGACCAGAACTGCGCACGGTCCCACCTGCCACGCCCTGAGTCAGGGGCACACCTTATCGCAGCACGTAGACAGCAACAACACGGCAGATGTACCTTAAGTCGTGCGTTTGAACCGCAACTCAATTGCTATTACAGTACGGTACAGAACAGTACAGTACATACTAAATCAACACTGAGATACTCCTCATTTATGGCTAGGATTTAAGTCTCAGCCTGTACGCCTGTTACCAGTCAGCCTGTAAATATAAGTATGCTCCGGGTTGTGATTGGACATTCGAGGATAAAGTCAAGAGAGCGTAGCACGACTCAAGATTTCAATAGATTTTTTGACTACACAAATTGCAGATAGCAGACAATAAAATGAATATAATATACAATTATTCACAGTTTTCCTATCACGAGCTCGTGTTGGTTTCGTCTACATACTCAGTTCCCACCCGCCGCCGCCAACTTCGCCATCGCTTCTGGAGTCATTCCGACGGACAAGCCTTCCTTCAACCTCTTGAGCGTCAAGGCAGCAATCAGCGCCGCGCCCACACCGCTTCCATCCTCGGCCGGCTGGACCTTGATGGGATAATCCGCCGTGCTTCCTTCCCACCCAAAGATCTCCGCCAGCGCCTGCGCGCCCCGCTCCTGAAAATGCGGGTATTTGTTGAACACCGACCCGTCCGCACCGACATGGCAAGCCTTGATCCCCATCTTTTTGCAAATCGCGGCGACTCCGCACGCGGACAGCCTCGCGGACCGCGTGCCGATCAGTTCGGCGAGACGACGGAGCAGCTTGCGCTCCGGCTCGGTGGTACAGATGCCGAAGCGAGCCAGGAACAAGTCCTCTACATCCGTCAAATTCTCGAACGGGTCCTCCTCAATCTGCGAAAGCAGCGACGCGTCAATAGAGTACGGCTTCTGCAACTTCGAGACGTCCTGCTTCTCAAAGATGAAGTCCTGCGCGTGTAGGTCAAGCATGACCAGGCGATGGATTTCGCCGAGGTAAAGTCCTGCGATCATTTTCTCAAACGCCTGCTGGTTGGGACGGGGGGACTCATCGTCAATTTGGACGTCATACGCGGTACGGGGGAGGATGAGGTGCTCATTGTCGAATGCGCCCCACTCGCAGTTGATGGCCATCGGCGTCTCAGGGTCGAGATCGACGAGACCTTCTAGCTTGGGGATATTTTTGACGTAGTCAAAATACGCGGCTGCAAGAAAAAAAGCATTAGCAGGCTCCCAGTAGAACACTGCCGCAATTCAAAACCGACCATTGCATCCAGTTCCGAAAATAACGCCCATTTGGGTTGCGGGATCGGTGTAGTTGGAGGCGACCATCGTGCCAGTTGTGTCATTGATCAGCGCCGTCACCTGGATGGGCACGTTTCTTCTTTTGAGGGCGCCCTCAAGCATGGGCTGAACGTCGTGGCCCTCGATGCCGTCGATATCAAAGCCCTTGGTCCAGCTGCATGATGAATTAGCACTTTCACGTATACAGACGATATCTCAACAATGACTCACCGCTGCAAAGTACCATTGTTAATAGCAGTTTGCCTGGTTACCAAACAATAGTTAGCTTCCTGTCACGCTCCCGTCAAATCCCGCCTCCGTATCACTTACGAGCAAGGATAACTGAACGTGAATCCCAAAGACAGCTCATCCAACTTCTCTTCAGGATGATGCGATTTCAAAAATGCGTCCAGGCACTCCGCGATATAGTCCCACAGTTGCTCAGACGAGCCGGTCTTCATCTCCGTTGGCATGTGGTACTTGGACTGGATTATATCGAAGTCTCGGTTCCCCAGCAGCTGGACCTCGCACACACGGAGATTGGTGCCGCCCATCTACAAATCGAAACTCAGTCAGAGGCTTGCATAGTAGAAGTGCAACCTATCCGAAAATGCTTACATCCAATGCAAGGTAGGAGCCCTTCTCCTTCCCATCGGGCATGTTCATCACCCAGGTCGGGATCATAGGCTACGTTTTGTCAGAACTCATTGTCTTCAACATCGAACACATCAGTAAACCACAATTGGCACATACTATACTGCCACCCTCCTTCGACAGACCCTTTTCCAGCTCCTTGATGAAGTGGTTCACGATCTGGTTCATTTTCGCAGTGTCTACCGTGAACAGTGTCTCCAGCTGCGCAATCTGTTCCAGTAGATCTCGCGGCACGTCGGCCATCGAACCCTGTTAAAAAGTCGCATTAGCCGAATAATGTGACAAGAACTAAACATCTTCATACCTTGCGGGATGGGGGTTTCTTCGGTCCTAAATTCACCATGATTGTTTTCTCTTTGTCTTTTTCTTTCGCTATCTATCTCTTGCGATAATTCAGCCGTAAAATGAATCGACCTATTCTATAAAAAGGATTCAATCAAATATGAGTCCTTCTATAATAGAAGCCTGATCTTGTAATTGGGGTAAGAGGAGACTGGAGCGAGCGACGACGATCCCTTACCACTTTATGCTTTTTTGTCGCTTACCTTAATTGTCCGCGCCGTGAGCACACTACATAACTTGTGACCCTGGAATTAACGCTTTCTCGTAATGATCTGCTAACGTGACTTTCCACAAATAGCACAAATATTTTCTCTGGACAATTTTCCTAACGGGTTTCATTATTATTACTATTGGGAATTGCACAAGATTTACGAGCTGATGTCGTTGCCTCGGAGAGCTTCATTTAGACATCGCACTGCTAGCTGCCTCCGGAGCTCGAGTCACTCTGCGACTTCTCTGCGACACCTGCAGTTAGACGGATCGGATACATGAGAATCGATCTATCCTAATTAAATCCTCCGTTTTTCCTGGTATGTGAGACTGGACTGACCAATCCTGTATGCAAGTACAAAGAGCGTTCTCAAAAAGGCCGATCTCGATCAGCCGACAACTCCGCCTTTCGGCATCGTTTGAGCCGATCCTCACAAATTCTACTAGCAACCTCCCCAAACTCGTCGGGGGCCTCACCGTCTCTAATCCTGGAGTATTAATTCGTTTCAAAGTACGTTTCGTTGTAGAGAGAGCTACCTTTATGTAATTCACGCCGTAATCTTTAACTGTAACTCTGTAACTCACAAATTTCACTGTGATTAGACCGTCACCAATCGCCGGGGCGCATCTCTTCTGACTGCCTTGCTGTGCACTCAGTTGGCTTTCCGTCCACAACCCTTTTGGCCATGGCATCGAAACCCACCCGGCAGCTTATCAAGCGCTTTGGCTACCGTAAGGAGCATCAGGTCCGCAAACATACAGATTCCGCCGCACCAACTGAGAAAAAGTTATGAGGCAGTAGTTGAGCCTCAACCTTTGTGCTGCCAAATCTGGAAGCGTAACAACTAGGATATGACCGCACGGACTCGCATCGCACGAGAGTCGTACAAAATAACGCACGTACAAATCTGCAACTCCCGCCAAGGTTTTCGTCCCCGATGTGAAATCCTTAACACTGATGGTTTCTTAGGAATATTTATACATCAAGGCGAAGAAGGGTCGAGACCGTCACGACCTTCATAAGAATAGGACAGCTTCTGCAGGCGTCTGTCTATCGTACAATAATCCCAACAAAAAATATTTTGCTAACGTCCTTGTAAAATATTACCCCTTCTACTGAATTAACCAGGCGTTTTATGGTTATCCGCCGTGTTTGGTCATGCATTGTTTTCCCGTCAGCTTTGATAGTACCACGCAATTTTCTTATAGAAAAATTATTTCTTGTTCAACATGGCAATGACAACGGTAGAACTGCAACGCATTTCTGTAGCGCATAATCGCGGCTTCGTGCTGTCCAGTTCAGCGAACTGCTCGCTGCTACAGAATCCCATCGACCTCCATTAATTTTCAATGACTACATTGATTGTTCCAGGGTATTACTGCTAGCATAGAATAATCGAGATGGAAAACGTATAGCAAAAATATTACGGCCACTAGTACGTCGCACCAGCATTCAAAAATGGTTCAGAAAAAAGGCAGGTAACAACAATACTACTCATGCCTTCCCAAAAATATCAAATTACCAAATCCTTCCAAGACACCAAAAATGCGAATAGAACCAAGACACGACATCGCTTAAATAGCCTTTCTCTTCCTACTCTTCAACTCCGCTTCAGCGTCCTCTCTCTCCCTAGCATTCTTCAGCGCGATAGCAAGTGCAGTTGCAGCCATGCGTCCTCGCACAGCCTTCACGTTCTTGTATCTTCTTGATGACCCGCCATTACCAAGTTTCCTGTACGTTGGAGGCTTCGAAGCTGTGAGGAGCTTATGCATCGCCAGCAGCTTCATGGCTTCCAAGTCGTCTTCTGGAGTCATGACGTGGCAGTTTATGATGACTTGAGATCGAGCATAGGATTGCGAAGGTGAGTTCTCGGCGGAGGAAAAGAGGGTCCGGCCAGCGATGTATATGGCTACCGGGATCCGTTCCGAATATCTTATTGGTGGCTGCTTTGAATCCACAGGGCTAGAAAGAAGCCGTCGTTTGCGACCCGACAATGACGCGAAACCGAGATCCTTCACTCGACTGTAACCTTCCGATGAAGTCGCAAAGCCGTAGCGCCTACGCGGATAAGACTTCGTGTACTCCCTCTCACGAAGGCATTCTTTGTGCACCACACAGCATCGCGAGACTTTTCCACCACAATAACGGCAAGTCGGACACACGACCGACTCACGGTAATGCTTGCAGGACGAGATATGCTCCGCCAAATTCTCGGTATCGCTTGCTAGCGCTATTGCACTCGAACCTATGGTATTTGCAATTATATTGTTGCTCTCTCCTGTACACGGAACGACAATGGTGAAGGAAGTGTCTTCCTCTTCCTTGACAGTAGCGACTTCAGAAGTATCATTAACATTATCTGCCGCCGGTAAGCCCCCACATGTAATCGCGTCATACATCCAAGCACCAAACCGATACCAGAATCCGCCGCCATGTAATGCGACTTGCAGCGTAGCTGCGTGCTCATCCTCCAGTCGTTCAGCGCGCTCGATGTCTTCCAGCGCAGCACATCCCGGACAGAGAAGTGGGGTCTCGAATAACAATCGTCGGAGTCCCGCAAACATAAAGAGAAGAAACCTCCCAGACCGACCGTAGAACATAGAGATGGCGACTCCCAGAATGATTATAAGCGGAAAGATGCTAGCTGCAGCTGCCAAAATCACAAAGAGTGTAGGCATTTCGCAGCCGAAAATAAGCAGAATAAAGTCCAACTTCTATTTGTATGTGTTCTCGCTACGGATGAGAAAGTAGATGACTATCAGCGTGCAGGGGAACAAGAACAGCGGAATAAACACCAACAAAGCGTAGATAAGCAGGATGAAAACGACTAACGAAGGCATCGCCAATAGATTAACGCGTGAGAAAGCGAAACGATTTGAGTAGAACTAGATCGGACCAAAAGCCTCGAAAAACCAATAGTACGATAGATGTATGCCAGCCCGATTGACAATAAACGTCCTGCAATGCAAAGCACCTACAAACCAATTAGTTAGACACGAATATTCCACGCTAATAATTATTCTCGAGGAACTATCAAATTCAAGTAATCGCAGTTTACCATGCCCACACCCAGTACAGGAAAACGTAACTAAACGTAACTAAACGAAACACCATAAAACCATGTTCAGAACTAGCTCTTTGCAGCTGTATAGTTGGATGTTCCTAAGAAGCGGTCAGATCCATAAGGTTTAGTATGATCGCAGCTGTATTATTTGTCGCGATAAAACTCACCCAAAAGTTTGGAAGTAGTTTGTATTTTTCGATACCGGGCTTGTACTTATACAGTACGTATTCTGGAAACATTTGGCGATGCACTCAACTTTGCATATCGAAACCCAAAATTGCAAACGTTACCCGGCCTGCAAGACATCTACATCCGATACACATCTCAATTAGATTCGGTATACTGGGCGGGTTGGCCGAGTGGTCTAAGGCGGCAGACTTAAGTTTGAGTTAAATCTGCTGAACGTAAGTTCGCGCGAGTTCGAACCTCGCATCCGTCAACGTTATTTTTTTTAATTTTGTTTTTATCTGTAATCCTTTTTTTAACTTCTTTTTATGCGCGTTTATTTCATTGATAGTGCAATAGTATATTTTCGTGAAGGAAGGTACACTCATACAATATATGCCACATTGGCGCTTGATCCTCGAGTATATAGAGACATCTTCCTTGCAGTGACCTCGCCTCGCCCCACCGAGCTTGAATCATTCCTCCAAATAATCTGGTTTCGCATCCATAAGTAAGGCTCTCTACAATGTCGGGCAGAGTATGTTCTATGTCATTCCACGTAATATCTCTTCCAATTGTTTTCTAATAAATGTTTGCAGAGACTGAATCCGGAAATCAATCGGATTCTCTTCGTTAAGAATCTCTCCTACAATGTCACCTCCGAGGAACTATACGATCTATTTGGCAAGTTTGGATCCGTACGGTAAGCAGGTTACACCATCTCATAAATTTGTTACTCTGGTAGGAACGTCTTGATCTAACAGTGATCATCGTGCAGGCAGATCCGACTCGGCAACGCACAGGGCACTAAAGGTACGGCATTCGTCGTATACGATGACGTTCAAGACGCGAAGATGGCATGCGATAAATTATCCGGATTCAACTTCCAGAACAGATATCTAGTCGTGCTATACCACCAGCCTGAGAAGGTCTCGGCCACACCGATGCACAATGGACTCGGTTCAGATCAAGTTCAGGCGAGTCATGATGTTGGAGCTACACCAAGGAGGCAAATTTGAGGGAGTTGCGATATATGACGAAAGGTTGACGATGATAGTAGACGGAGTCTTGGATGGTTATTTCTTGTCAAGGATTCAATAAATGTACAATATAATATTCAATTTGAAATGTGTAACTTTTGATGCAGTATGTATCTATTATGTAAACCATAAACGCTATACCCGTAAATGACCCAGTGAAATATTGAATCTTCTTGTCACTCTCAGGCCCTTAAAATGGTTGCTCATTTCTTAGATATGCTGAAGTCCAAGCGCCGGAAGACAATGAATGCAAGAAATAGAGCAGCAATGGCGGACGTAACAAGTATAGGCTTCTGGAGGCTCGAGCTCGACGTGTACGTGTAAGTAACCTAGAATTCAAGTTCAGCTGATGCAAAAGAGCGCAATGAAACCAACCCACTTACAAAGATCTCATTTCTCCTATGCTCGTCAACTAGATTCTTATCTGTAAGTCTGATCACTGTCCGGCCAGTTGTGTCGAGAAATGACTTAAGAAGGGTCTCCTCCTTGGTGATGCCCTTAAGGGTGGTGAACACGTCGACATCACTAATAAACGTTAGATCAATCTTCGAATCGCAGCTTGAATCGAGCTTACGCTGCACCCTCTGGGAGGACAACAGAGACCTCCACGACGTCATAAGCAATATTATCGGGCCCTTCCAGAAATGGAACCCTGAGAAGATATTTTTCTCGTTCACCCAATTCAGTCGGCAGAACTTTCAGACTCCGTTCTAGATCGTGGTTCCAGCCAATCGTGAAGGAATAGTTCCATCCACCAAAGATAGGATATCTTGGTCTGAAGTCCAGAATCGGATCACGGACGTCAGTTCTGAAATTGCTGGTAGACACATTGCCGATCTCATCCGTAAAGTAGGCATCTCTGGCACCAGGCTTGAGATGGATGGCGAATCCCTTGATCGCAGTGGAGCGCTCTTGTGTCATTGCGGAAGCCTGCCATCGCAGTCTCGAGAATTGCTCAGACAGCCTGCAATCGTTAGCATGAAATCAATAGAAATGAACGAGAAGAGAGATATACTTAGCAGCCGAGTTCTTCATCCAGTATCTCTCTTCAGTGGCCAAATTTCCTCCATAGTGCGACACCCACAATTCACGCTCGAGTTTATCTACTTCGACAATGGGAAATGTGTATTCGTACCGGACCCTGATTTTCTCAGCGGTGAAGGGGCTGGTATCATGATACGGGCCGTAAGTCAACACAGTGTCCTCAACGACTGGATCCTCCGCATTCTTAGTGTATGCGTTCGCTCCTCTATCGGGTAGTCTATTAAAATCTTAGCATGGCCCTGCTACCGTAAAATGGATAGCAAGTCAAATCTCTTACTTGATCTTGGTTCTCTGCCTGGCGACTGTGTAAGGAGACAGCACGTAGCGAGATCCCTCCCACTCTAAGTTCTGAGTCTCAGCCTGCTTAATAACCTTCGGCTTGGGCGTCAGGGCTCCTGTAAATGCCGTGGCAATTTGGATTGTCGAGCTAGCTGCCGGAGTGAGAGGAGAATTCAGCGAGACCCTGAAGAACTGAACGTTGCTATAATGAATTGTGGTAGTTAGTATGTAATCAATGCAACGCATATCCGGATCCACAAGGGCCATCTGCGTGCAGCTTACAGTTCCGAATTATAGGGGCCAAGCTCAACAGCCAGTCTTCCGGAAGTATCCGTCTTCTCCTTGACCTCGATCAACGAGATGTGTTCAGAAACATCTCCTGTTACTTCAAACGGGAACGTGAGGTAGAATTCCGACTGTGGCTCATCGGACGTATTCTCCAAGATAAAGGAGATTGACTCGCGGAGGTATGACTTCGAGAGATCGACTGTACGCAGCAAATTCGCTATTCTAACCACCTGATCCGGTACAAAAGCCGATGATGACGAAGTCTCTGATTCGGCCCGCAATGACGGCAAAGCAAGCAGGATCAGAACGCAAATCGCCCTCGCCAGGCGGTGGAACAAAAGCATTCTGATGTGAAGACGACTTCCTTAAGCAATTGCTTGCCGAGGACGTGTGATAAGCTGGAATCAATCGCGATGGATAAGTGATGTCGCGAGCCATAGACCTAGGAAGCGGACGGACACGTTGAAGTCCGCTATTTTCGCTCATCATGCGTGTGCCCCTTTGTCATGAAGTGTCACCCAGCATTTTGTCCCCACCGTAGGAACTTGCCCCGCGAAAGTGATCAAAACGGTTGGGAGTTTGGAGTTCTGCTCCGCGTTCAAGCTATTATCAGCAGCCACAATACCGATTACCCGAATTGCTTTCGCTTTATAGATGCTTTCTCTAAGGTCGGCATTCAGGTCGACCCAATGCGCAGAGCGACATGTGAAGTTAAAGATGTACCTTGGCATTCGTGATGCTGCTTTAATACGGGCGTATTCAGTATCCTCGCAGAAAGAAGTGGTAGAAGACTCCAATGAGTCAATTGGATCGTTGAGACGCCAATTAGCGAGGCTCAGCAATGTGTTTCTGCGCGACGCCTGCTCATGTTCTGAATGCCTTGATCCCGCAACGAAACAGAAGAGCTTCTCGACGCCTGAAATATCGCCGAGCGTGCGTCCGGTATCTGTATCTGAAGCTGTAGGCTGCAAAGCAATAGAGGTACAATGGGAGGCTCCTGGACATCCTCTTCATAAGAGTCGATATACGAAATCGTTTCTTGATCACTACTCTTGTAGAGCCGGGCGATATAATCAGAGATGGAAGTTCGGTAGACAGCCGATCTACTGGAATTCAAAATCATTGCAAGACAACTTAGTTGTCAAGACGTATCATCAGTATCTGAACGATGACAGCCATTGTCGAGACCTTTTACTGGGATTATACAGCACAGGTCTGGCCTTTGTTACAGGCGCCCCCACGGCGGAGAAGGATGCTGGTCATATCGTGGTGGAGAAGATAGCGCGAAGGATAGGTTACATCAAGGAGACGTTCTATGGAACCTCATGGAACGTTATATCCAAACCAGATGCGAAGAATATCGCGTAAGAGGCCCTCTCTTTGGTCCGAAGTTGTAGTGCGCATCCTAAAGCTTGTCTAGATACACTTCTAAGAATCTTCCACTTCATATGGACCTTCTATATTACGAATCACCTCCAGGAATTCAACTCCTACATTGCATTGCGAATGACGCCGAAGGCGGAGAATCATTATATGCCGACTCGTTCAGAGCAGCGTACCTGTTACTGGAACGAGACCCCTCTGCATTTGATGTTCTCACTACATTCCCCATAACATTCCACTACCGCAACGATGGACAGCATTATATGCATACTAGACCACTAATAGAGCTAGACAAATACTATCAACAATTTGATAACTCAATGCCGAAGAAGCTTATCAAGTGCGTGAACTATTCACCTCCATTTCAGGCTCCATACGAGCAGCACATAACTTCTTCGCGAGAGGGGGATGCCTCAGAATACTTCCGAAACTTTCTACGCGCATATAAATTGTTTGAAGATATCCTTCACGATCCGGCAGAGCAATATGAAGAAAAATTCAAGCCAGGAGTGTGTGCATTGTTTATGAACCGGCGAGTCTTGCACAGTCGGCGTGAGTTCAAGCTTGATGAAGGCTCCTCCAATCGTGGACGATGGCTCAAAGGCACTTATCTGGACATTGACAGCTTTTATTCGAAACTGAGGGTAGTCTCTGGCTTGTAACTGTCCCAGAGATAAATTCTTGCCGAAGGATGCGGTACCAGGGCATCGTAAGAACCTGCATCGACGGTTGGCTCAACTATCGAATTGAAGCTCCATCTAATGCATTTCCATCTAACGCATTATGTTCGTATAATAATTCTTATCGATTATTCTTAATACTATGTATATACATGCTTTCCATTCCAAGCGCCTTCGACTTGCCGTACTAATTGACACCGGGTACCAGATTTGTCGAGAGCATCTCGGCACAACTCAAATACCGAGAAAAGAGTAGGGGAACTTTAATCGGGACAATAACCAAAGGGCATTATCCCCAAAAATATAATAGTAATGTTCAAAATCCATAATACATGCTTACACAACTTCGTTGATGATTCTAGCAGCTTCTGTGTACGTGCGAAGCATCTTCTCGCACTTCATCCGCTCCTGCGCCAGTGCCGCGTCCTCCTGTAGAAGTTCATCGAACAACGCCTCCTTGTACAATTCCGAAACTAAACGATTCTGAATAGTTTCCTTGCAAAAGTTGACAAGAAGATGCATAACTGCTTTCGGGACCTGATCCTGTATAGCCTCGCGAACAATTCCGAAGTAAGAGGAGATTAGCCGCCGTATCAGTTCTGTCTCGAGTTGCTCGCGTTCCGAAAGATTCACTTCCTCGTGTATAGAGAAGTTCAGATGGTGGAACTCCTTGGTGATAAATCCAGTGTCGTCGGAAGCATCAGAATGCGGCGCATGACTAGACTTTGGATCCGCGGGAGTAGACACCCCAGACGCAGTATTACCTAGATTTTCCGGACGATGTGAGTGTTTGACTCCGTTAACTGACGACGACATCGGCGCTTGATGCGCGTACTGGTCTTTCGAGAAAAAAAAATTCAGGAACGAATCTTTCGAAGAATTTCCGCTATTGCTAGCGCCAGCCCCATTAATCGAATTGGCCATGGCCTCATTCACAGAGGAACTCATAGACAGCGAGCCAGATCGATTTTGGTGATGATGGTGATGATGTGATCTCGACTCACCTTCACCGGGAACCGCCGAGGTCAGCGACGGACTTGACTTCCCCCCTAATTCGGTGACGGAATCCGAAATTCCGTTGATAGTACCGCTCATGACGGCCTTCTTAATTTCCAGTCGCTCGAGCTTGCGCTGCGCTTCCCGCGCTTTCTTCTCTTTCTCCTGACGCGATGACACAATGCTAGACATTGCTGCTGCTGCACCAAGGAAGTTTGGATGTTTGGTGTTAATATAGGCTCTTTGAATGGCAACCAAGCTCTCAACATATTTCGATGTAGGACCCAGTCGATCGCGAAGCAAATCAGAGACCACTTCGATAATCTTCGACTGCAGCTTGGGATACCGTGAAAGCTCAGGGCCTCCGCAAGTATGGCAAATCTTCATCAACTCTTCATAGACAAGTTCGACGCATCGCTGGCTAGGAGGATCTAGCAGACGAATCTGTGGCTTCACCAGGAGATCAAAGGCAAGCTCGGGGACGAATAGAGACGGCCTGGGCCCGGTAGAATTGCGGATCGCCGTTCGGATATCAAGAATTGAGAGATTGGCTGTTGGATCGATTGCATTGAGAGAAGTTCCAAACACGTCGTTATATATGTAATAAATTCTAGCACCACCGCAAAGTTCCTTTAGCGAGATATCTGACGATGTGCCATCAATCGAGGAAACGAAATTGTTGGCGAACCGGGTCATTAACTGCAAAATGAGTATTCCCTACGCGTCCAGTCAATAATTTCCTTTGTTCGGTATCCAGAGAAAACGTGCGACATAATAATACATACCCTATTCTCTGAACCACTGAACTGAGGCTCTCCATATGATGCTAGTTCCTGCTGCGTTTGGCCCATTAAGGTATTCAGTCTGGCCTTAATGTCAGGAAGCTTCTCCCGAATATGCGCCATCAGGGTGTTGTTAAGGCTCTTTGCCAGATACTGAGTACCACATCGATAGGAAATGTTTCTATAGGCAGGATGCTGTCTAAAGAAATCTTGTTCAGCCCTCAATGCATCTGTCAAGCTTTTGTTAACCTGAATATCTTGTTGTGATCTATTGACGACGCCAATGAAACCCAATTTGAGAGGATAAACGCGACCGGATAGAATGTCGATAGCGTTAGTTCCATGATCCATCAGATCGAGTTTTGTCAAAACACCGATCGTTCGTCTACCCTGAGGGTCCACATGGCGGGCTAGCTTGAGTGATTCCGAATTAACCAGGTCAACATTAGCGGGCGAGACGGCGAGGATGATACTGTTGGGCTTCGTAATGTATTCCAATATGAGACTTCTGGTTTGCTTTTCTATGTCAGTGGGCTGATCTCCGATCGGGATCTATCAAAATTCATTAGCAAAAATCTTGAGCCTAAAACAATATATTCCAACGAAATATTTTACCTTCGTCAACCCCGGTAGATCCACCAACGTCAAATTGAGCACGTGCGGGGAGAAAATCTTCAAATTAATTGGGTTCTTGTTTATTCCTTTATTGTTTCCGGCGATTCTAACAGTATCATTCTCAATTTCTCGTCGAACTTCGGAGAAATCATAGAATTTTCTGCCAGGTATGTGTAAAAACTCGGCCCATTCCACCGATAGCCGACCTTGCTGGAGTGTGGAAAGGGAATCTGAGCTAGTATCGTCCGTGGTAATGTTTTCTTCGGACGGAAGATTTATGAGCTGGAGAATCAGAGGACGACGTGTGACAATTCCAGTTCCTCGAGGAAGAAAGTCCTTGCCGACTGTATACAGAAGTCAGTAATTCATACACATACAACGAAGTGGCGGATGATGTGAAATCAAATAGTACGGCAGAGAGAGAGTAACGTATGGTAACGAGAAATAATGTGTAACAAATAGCCAAATAAATGTGTTCAATAAAACTTTGAAGTAAGAATGAAGATATTAGAAAATTTATTACCTAGATTCTCAAGCACAGAGCTCTTCCCGCACGACTGGCTTCCGACCACGACCACCTGAGGAAGATCGATAGTATCGGTTCCAATAGTGTTGAACACCAGATCTTGTAGCTTATTGACCACCGGAATCAGATCCTCGAAAGTAGACATATTGGTTGAAGATCAGCGTGATAACCTGTTCAGATACGTCGCGTCTCGACAAACAGAAGCACTCGGAACCGTCACGTCTATGATTGCGACGCACTTGACGGAGCAGATGACACTGTGGACACGAACCAAGGAAGGTTATTCTCCCAGACTTATTACTCGAAATTCCGAAATAACAATGCGATTCGCAATTACAACAAGTTTAAGAAGAAAGGTAGTGATGTTTTGATTTTGGCCCACTGAGCTTGTCGGTTTCTCAGTCGAAATTCGCGTTAAGTTCGAGGGAAATTCAAAATCCCGGATGTAACCCCAACTGTCGTGAAAATCCGATACATCAATCCCGTCCACTCAGCACGGAGCCGGCAGCAGTCTAAGAGCACAAGAGTTTACATATATAAGAAGGTATGTGGCGAGATAGGGAAGTCAAATTTGTGGACGATGTACGATAAAACAATTAAAAAATAGTCTTCTTATACACTGATATGCAAGCCAACCCATGAACCATGCTCAACCGAAACGAACCAAAACGAAGAAATCCCATATACTAAACTCACGGTTAACCGGACTATATACGTTGTAATCACTTGGAGAACGATTATTTAGGGGGTCATAAGTGTGAAAAATTACACCTGAATTCTGTGCCTGATCCAACAAATATTCCAAACAATTAGGGCTGCGTTTCGTTCTGAAGAAAAAAGAAATTGGCACCTAAAGCAATTAAATAATACGTCAGTTAATTGTACACCCCAGTTACCAGTAAGTTGATACACACCGATTAATGTGAGCCCATATGACTTTGCCCATTCCCGTGCCCCCGATGGTGAACATTTAAACCCCCAATTCTGTCGTGAGATGGGTGGCTTTGGAGCTCTTCCGTCTTCGCGATACAATAAAAAGACATATCTATGTCGTCTTCTGGGTCCATTTTGTATTGGAGGCTGATAATCTAGAAAGACTTGTCCGGTAGTAGAATCAACTGCTCTAGGACTGTTGCTGTTTCCGACATCTACTTCGGCCTGCGAATCGGATGCAGCGATTCGCAGTCCCGAAATAACCAAATGTGCAAAATGAGATGATAATTGACCTTCAGAAAAAGATGGTGAATCAGGATCAGTCATGACAATCGTGTACCTTAGCGAGGTTAACAGAAGGGGTGGCGCTTCAGGCGCATCGAGTTTTGTGATAGAGAACTTCGGCAGTGTGTAAGATTCAGAGTAATGCAATGTGTTGCCTAATGCTGCATGATGCTCTTCAGGATAGTCTATCGAGAGGAGACTATAATAATTAGCTTCTGTGGGTCCGTAGTATAGAGCATCAGAGTAGGTATACAGACGAAGAAGGCACGAAATCATCAACAACTACAATCTATTAGCCCGTAATGAATATGCATTACATTAACGCGAATTCTAACAGACCATCTGGGATAATTTTATGCTTTTTCATTGCCTCTAGAATCGATTGACTTATGGTAGCCTGCCGCAATTTGTTAGCTGGATAGAGCGACCTGAATGATCGGTGCGAGCCGTACCAATCGCATGCTATGAACCAATGGACTATAAGCGTATGCTGCATGGCCATACTGTTGCCAGCGGATTCTACTGGCACTAAGTCGGATCCCAGGACTTAGAAGACTAATCGACATCTTGGTTCCGCTATGACGCCGTTTGTACTTTCAATGAGATGGGCTTTGAAGCTGAACTGCGACACAAAGCCGGACTCTTAAGATATGAGCTACGCTGATATCTAATTCATCCGATTCCACATATCGGCTTCCAGGCGTATTCGACCGGAAATTCAGGCCGAGTTGATAATTGGCGGCTTATAAATTGATAAGGATTTATTGGGAGTGAACCGATTAAAGATCTCAGGTCCTATCGCCTGATATTAAAACTTTATCGCGATGACCCTGAAATCCGACATCATCTGCGTGCAGTTCGCGGCCTGCTATGACTTACAGAATGCCCACCCCTTTCACGCCCTCTGTAACACAAACGCAATTACAAAAACCAAAAGAAATATACATAGAAGGTTCAAAAGTTCTGGAAGTCCACCGATATTCACGCGCCTTCGATACATATTATATACTCATGCGAATTATCATACTAGCACTAATACCTCTATACCCAAACTTATTAAAAATAAATCTTAGTAGACTAATCAAGCCAAAATGCCATTATGATTGCAAATTCGATTTCTAGCACCTCTATGACGTTATGCTCTCCTCTGAAGAATTCCTTGCCATCCATTGGAGACGCTGAAGTTCCTCCTTCACCTGCCGGATAATATCTTCATCCGCTAACTGATTCTTCTCCACCCTGCTTTGCATATCTACAAGTGCTCTCCGCACAGTTGCCAGTTCCTCCTCCCGCACGGAGTTTGCCGATTTTTGTAATTTTATGATATTTTCTTTCTCGTTTAGCATAGATGCGAACTTGCTCTCCAGCTCCTTAATCGACAGAACATCTTCTCTTCGGACCTCACTTATTCGCTGTATTTCGCTCTTTAGCAGATTGAGCTTTTCCCTAAAGCGTGCTGACGACTGCTTGTTGCTTGCAACCAAAGTCTGGTAGCTTGTGTCTGCATGCAACCGGGATTCTCTCTCGCGCGCTGTATCCAGTTCCAGCTCCACTATTTTCGCATTAAGTGTCTTCATCGACTCCTCTGCAAAAGTCCGCTGCGCACTCTCCGATGTCAATTTTCTCTCCAGCTCCGCCAGTTTCCGATCTTTTCTATTCAGTATCGAGTTGAACATATCATTCTGATGGCGAATTCTATCAAACTGTTCGTTAAATGACTCTAATTTGCGCTGTACGGCCTCTTTCGTATGCCGCTCTTCCTTTGCACGCTCGGTTTGAACATTAAGATCTCGTTTCAGGGAGTCAATCGTATGCTGTAGCGACTCAATCACCCGTGACGAAGGCGAATTTCCGCTCATAGAGTACTGGTAGAAATATCTGTGATCTGCGGCGACGAATTGAGAATACCGGTTATCTAGATCCGGTGAGAATTCAGGAGAGCCCGTCGAAAGATATGATGACACAGAGGACGCAGACTCGGGAGATATTGAACGTAATATAGGCGATCCAGCCTTTGGAAATTCTTTAGCAATGGACACAAGACTCTGAAGTTCCAAGTTGCGTTGTGCTTCAGAGCTGTTGTTAGTTTGTGTTGGACTTAAACGCGCTAATATGCTCATACGCGTAACCGTCATTGAGGCCAGAAATAACTCTACTCACCTATCTCGTTCTTCAGGAGCTGAATCCTCACGTGTTCCAAGTCATTATTCATGACTGACTTGCACACTTTAACGGAAGTTGTGGAGACAATTAGAAATGCTTCTATCTCGTGGTAGAGTGTATATTACGGCACGGGCATACACTAGTGACTCTCGTACCCAAACGTATCTTTGCTGCGGCTCGATGGTACGCGAATCCTAACGTGATAGGATGCGAAGTTCAAGTGCAACGAAGAAGCCTTATTACTTTCTGAACTCTAATAGGTCACACTTATTGCTGTTGGAAACAATGGACGATGGGCAGAATCTGGGTGTGGTTTGGTGGTATTCAGAGATTCCGTCCTAGTGCTGTTCTTGTGCTTTGTTTACCTTTCCAGTGTTTAGGTTGTTGACGCAATCAGGTGCCGCAGGAAAAGGTATACGCTCTAAGCGCTACGCACTTAAGCCATACAATCCAGCGATTTGATCCGTTTTACAACCCACTGCGTGATTTTGAAGCCACACGGTAGCGCGTGCCTTTACTTACTCAGAGGACAGTAAGTACGGTGTGTTGACTATCGTGCACTAAACAAAGTTACCAAGAAGAGCCGGTATCCCGTACCACTGATCGACATCTTACTGGATCGCTTGAGGAAAGCGAAGTACTATGTGAAGCTGGACCTGAGAGATGCTTATTACCTGATCCGAATTGCGGCAGGACAGGAATGGCTCACCGCGTTTAAGACCCGGTATGGACTGTTTGAATGGCTGGTTATGCCATTTGAACTCTTGATATGCCCCCACTATTTTATCACCTTCTTTTCTTATTAGATAACCCCTTACATTGGTACTTCGTAAATGTCTAGACACCTCTATAGTCAACAGTCTTCCGTATTTAAATACGAACATGCACAAACTTTCGGATAGTTATTGTCTGCTTGGATAACCCCGCTCTTCATGAGCTGACAGTCTTGCTGCGACCAACATATATCTACTATCGGTATAGCCTTCACTACAACCTCTCTTCCGTAAACATAACCAGTCCTCGATTTGCCTTTATTATTTGCGACTATCGCACACGAGCCCCATAGCCATGCATACTTCCCGTTGTTGCCATAATTGACTGCAACGTTGTATATGTTATTTGCTATCCAATCTTCAGCACTGAAACAATCGCACCAGTACGCTGCGTGATTTTAATAACAAGATGGTGTAAACCTCCTATGTAAAGAATTTCTTTTGCCTCCGTCTGACTGATTTGATCGTTCTGTGAGTTCTTTGCTTATTTGTTCTCCATTCATACCATTACTTGCCAGATTGGATGCTATGTCTGTACAGTTACCCTTAACGGAATCCGGTAATACGAAGTCGTCAGTCTGATGTCCTGTTACATCGCGTCTTCTCCAATAAGAACCGTGGCTTTCTTTCATTTCAGAGAATCGTCCTTGTGCTATCATGTCGTATGTCCGTTTGAATGCACTTGCTTCTTCTCTCATACTATCAACATTCTGCCCTAAGAATTGAAATGTCATAGTAGCTCCAGAATTTAGGAACGGTACGCCATAGAATGAGCCATCACACTTAATACTATGTTCTCCGAACGAAACTGTTAGCACAGTATCATTCAATAGAACTGTATTAATCTGAATAAACGACGCGCTAACTATGCTCGGCATGCCCAACGCGATAGCCACCAACACTAGTTTATATAGTATTGTAGAACACATTATGCCTAGCTTATTCAGTTAACCGAGTTAAGACGGTAGAACACCTGTAATAATTCTGGTTAGGAGATATAAGCACGTTCAGTTTAAAAGGCTCCTTAATAATAAGAAGTGAAAATATTAAATCATATAAATTTTTCGATGTCAGGAGAGTGGACTTGGCGTGACGATGTGGGTTAAGGGTGTTTGACTTTTTAGATTAGGGTTGGGGTTTCTTGCGTGGATTATTAATTTCTTGTCGATGACTGTTTCTTGTTTCTTTCTTTTCCTTGTCGATTTTATACAATTTAATAGTGATCCTAGTTTGGTTGTTTTATTCCCCTCGGACTCACCGTAGTGCTTACATTTCCTCCTCGAGCTTGTCGGGCCTCTTCGGCCTCCTTACGAGCTGAGTCCGTCTCTTCGTCAGCTTGAGCCAACGCTTCTCGGAGCAACTCGTTGCCCTTCCTTGCTTCGTGAAACCCCAACCCTAATCTAAAAAGTCAAACACCCTTAACCCACGTCGTCACGCCAAGTCCACTCTCCTGACATCAAGAGAATCTAATGCAATTCAGCGCAACCGTCCAACTACATACACTATACAGTACAATACAAAAGCTCTGCTTCCGACCGCAATCCATCGCGTCTGACTCGATCTAGACACGCTTTACTAACACAAACTGCAGATCAATTTTGAAACCAACTGTCCATTCTACCAAAGACACCCCGTCTAAACGCAATCGGCCCTCCTCACATTTGCTCCTGCTTTTCATTCTCCTGTTTTATAGACTTCATGAGATCCAAGCAGTATTCTCGGACGGGTGGCCGCAACTTGATGAGATATCTAGGTTATAGATGTTAGTCTTGACTTGGCTGTACAATGTATAATACATACTGTAGAGACAAAAATCCTAGTTTTGCCCGGTCTGGATCAAGGCATAGCGTCCTTAACTTTGATATCATTGCAGGTGTAAGCTCAGGAAGGTCTGAGAGAAACCGCAGGAATATTCGGTCTTTAACATCTAAGAACGGGATTACACCGTCTAATATCTTGGACGCCCAGAAAACATATTGCGAGGTCGGCTCTAGCTCATCCGGTATCGCCTCATCATTCATTGACTCGTTGATTTCGCTTTCATGGTTGCCGTCGCTTGTAGTATCAACACGCTTTATTTTCTCTCGGAGTCTCATCTTGTCGTTATACCATTCCTCGTTAAGCCATACCGTAGCCACATCCACCCGTTCTCTAAAGTTAACCATGACGTGGGCATATAATTTCTCCCGAACAAGCTGTGCCATCAACTGACTAGAGCTAGTAATATTTTCATCGGCCACATTCTCCAGTGATAGGCCCGGTATACCACGCGTACCTAATCGACTCAGTAACACAATCCATATATCCCCGCCTATAGTGACATTCGAAATTTCCTTGATATCCTTTCCTGTCTTCTTTGACAAGTCAATGAACTGAGTTTTCTCAAACTCATCGCCATTCGAGAAAATCCGCTCCACGACCTGTTGAAAGAGCTCTAACCGTTCCGAATCAC
The DNA here is from genome assembly GCA_003705915.2 of Lipomyces lipofer. Classification (NCBI taxonomy): domain Eukaryota; kingdom Fungi; phylum Ascomycota; class Lipomycetes; order Lipomycetales; family Lipomycetaceae; genus Lipomyces; species Lipomyces lipofer. The sequence continues at coordinate 237,917 of PPJX02000006.1, read as the reverse complement.
TAAGCATTCTCGGTGGAGGTAGTACATACGAGTCGAGATCCACAGACGTCTCTCTATACCCATCAGTCTCACTCTCAATGTCGCTGTAGCCTTGATCATCCACTGCTAGCAACTTGTTTACCGGTGTTCCGCCAACAAACTGATCGGTATCTGTAACTAGTAGGGGAGTACCTGGAGGTGGTGGATGCCTTACTTGAGCAGCTGTCGGAGCGACGACTATATCCGGAGGCTCGTACTCGGGCTCGTAGTCTGGCTCATAATCGTCATCGTCCTCGACAGGAGAAGTGGCTGAAGTCGCAGAAGAGGGTTCTTCAATTTTAATAATCTTTGGTGGTGGAAACAGGGATATGTAGCGAGATTTGACTGTCTGCGGAGGTTAGCATGCTCGAAAGCAACGTTAACGCTCTCCTGAACTCACTTTTATGGCATTCTGCAGAGTCTCCGGGCTAGCGGCTGCCATTCCAGCGATAGCAATCTCTACGACGATTTCATGCGGCAAGTTTTTAACGTCGAATGTAGCAAGAGGCAAAGCGGGATTGATGAGAGTAAACAAGCTGGCATATGACACTTTTCCACCATACCGGAATTGAAGAGGACCAGATTGAAAAGGCGGGGCAGTCGAGGACGGTGTTGAGCCAAAAGTGGAATCTGTACGTTGCCGTTTCACAGACGTAGGGCCATCACTGCTTTCCGACACAGCCCTCTTCTTGACGAGATCATCTACAGACAGACTTTTGGCTTGCACGAGTTGAGCAAGGTATTGTTGTATTCGTCCACCGTACTGAGTTGTAATGCTCGAGATCCTAATCCTGTATTAGTACGTTTTAGAAGCAAATAAGAAAGACGGACGTGCTACACACTTCAGCAGATTGCCAAGTAATATTCGCAAGCCCTTCTCGATAAATCGTATCTCCATCTTGCATCTGAAAGGGTCCTTCGTATCATACTGCACATTCAGCGGATTGAACGCCAGAATTGTGTTCAGAATCTTGTTTGCAATGGTCGACCTCGACTTGACCAAAGACCCAGCCGCATACAGTGTTGCCGTAATCGTAGACTCGTTGCTAGCGACGTGTCAATAAAGTATGATCTACGTCCTCCCATTTACCATACCACTGAAACTATGGGCAAATATGATATAGGCAAAAGGAGTTCTCACATGTTTTGCTCATAGAATACACTGAGTAGTCTGTCAAGGAGACCCTGGGCTTCGGCCTCCAATACAGTAAGAGGGATGAGTGGGTGAATTAGAGGAACCAAGGTCAGGGATACGTCGGAATCATCAGCGAGCTATATATCTTTGTATCAACTGATGTGGTCAAACGACAAAAACTCCGTAGTTAATACTTACTCGGGGATCCTTGGTCCCAGGTGTCTGCACCGCAATAACTCGCTGGACGAACTTGATACAACATAGTTTGATGCCTTCACTACCTGAATCCCATAATTGAAGAATCTTGCTCTTGATACCTGTCATCTTATTCCACGTCTCTTTGTCGCTCTTGTTTGAGCATCTGTAATCAAATGTGAGAAGGTGACTCCACGCAAATGATTTACAATCAACAGCCAATAAAACGCACATGTGTTTAAAAACCAACGGATATATCGACGCGGAGCACTGAATGAGATTCTTCAAAAGTCGTACATCGGTCTCAGCGAATAGCAGCTGAATTGTGTCGAGACATAGCACAGCCAGGGTTTCCTTTTCGCTCTGCTTAACCTCTACAGAAGCAAATCCATCGACCAGGAAATCGGCACACCAAGAACGAAGTCGGAGCTCTGGATTCTGAGCAATTGGTAAGATACCCCTTACAATCTGCGGATAGAACGAGGCATCCTGGAGGACGAGTTGTTTAGCCTGGTTGAGCTGGTCGATCTGCTGCTCTACGGTAAGTTCCTGCCCAGACATGGCAGGAAGAATGAAAGGAAGTAAAAATCACAAAACAAAGAAAAAGAGGTCGGATCGACGACCTGCTAATAGAAATTTTGTCTCAGTCAGGACTTTGCGGCATGAGAAAACGCGGTCCGTGGCCGAAAAATTGGAGCGCGTGCCGTTAGTTGATTGTGGGTTCAGCTGCTGACTGCGAAGATCGCAAAATGGACTGAAGAAATTGACCTAACCCACGATGATGTGGAATGAACATATTTTTCGATTTTCGATATTCGACGTTCAACACTTCAGAAATTTGATACTTTCGCATATCCGTTTCATTCCGCAGCAAACCTATCAAACGCGGTCACAGTGTAATCTATCGAACGCGGTCACAGTGTATATCTACTGAACAGACCGCGCGAGGTCATCGACAGGTTCATGTATTCACTGAGCGTCTCCTCTCCGCCAGATCATTGTCATCTCGAGTCATCGCGTCATCCTTGCACCGACGGACAGGGCCTGGGCGGCCGCGCTGCATAAGATGAGCGTGGATAAACACGATAATCAGGCGCCGAGTGTCAAGCAGATTGTCAAGGGCCAGCAGTCGGTGGAAGATGAGCTGTATCCGCCGATACCTCATATCACGGAGAACTTCATTCCATTGTCGCTCGTCGTGTCACGACTCATCGAAAATGTGTACTCCGAGCTCGTCAATGTTCTGGAAACACTACCGGCTGCAAATGATACGACAAAGAAGCGGAAGTTCCTTAATTTCTTGGTGCATACGCGGCAGCAGTTCATCAAACTACTGGTGCTGACCCAGTGGTCGCGGAACGCGGGCGAACTTTCGCGCGTGATTGACGTCGTTTCCTGGCTCAGCGGACAGAAAAATTGTTTCACCAATGTCGTTTGGGCTTTGCAGAGCGTTAAACAGGATCTCGGAAATGCTAGGTTGGTACTTTGTCCTCTCTGCAGGGTTGTCATGCTGACAGTAGACTAGGCTACGTAATCCGGACATTACGACTGCTTTGGAAGTATTCGTGCTTGGCCGCCCCCGATTATCTGCTGTACGTATCTGGACGGCTTTACAAGTGATTTATGTGCTCTAACATCTAACAGTTTAACTATGTCCCACCATCACCACTCTCGCCCCAAACCATACTTGACACGCTCCATGATCTGAACGTTCTACTATCCCTTCGGCTTGCAGTTGCAGACGACATTCCACTACCATTCCAGAATTATCAGGTAGCAAATGGCCGCGTCACCTTCTCCGTCAAAGGCGAGTTTGAAGTAGACCTCGGCATCGCGGACGAAAATCCTAAATCGCAATTCTTCGTTATCGACTTTCGGTTCAACTTCAAGCCAAAATCGACCGTCAAGGCTGGGATTCGAGCGACCGTGGAACGAATAGGAAATGACGTCCTTGTCGCGAAGGGATTGGACGGGCTATATGACTATTTGCGTATGTCTTCCTTTGCCCAGAATCTCTGCTTCGGTGCTAATTTCTCTAGATAACTTCACGTTATCGTATAAACTCCTAATTTTGCATCAGCAGCTGGTCAGTCTCGCGAACGGCATCTGGACAGGCACATTATCAGTCAACTTCTTTGCTGACAGACAATTAATATGGCTCCAGTACTGGTCAGAACAAGCCAGCAACAAGACCGTTGCCGAGATTGGAGTTCTACAATCAAAAGTGCTAGGCGTCCGGTGGCTCCCTCGCGATGCACCGTCACAAACATTCTCCATCGACCAAGACGAGATATCAGCGCAGACAGTACTGTCTCAGATCATTGTCTTCCACATTCAACAGCTACTAGCCACCGTATACACACAATTTACATCATCACCTGTCTACAAGTTACTCCCGAACCTAATAGTACCGATCACAGACACCAAGCTCAAAATTGAGCTTACACCGGGTCTCACGACATACCTTACTGTGGAGCACCTTACCGGCCGGATGATTATCGAGGGCACCGCGGAACTGATATCGTCGGCCGAACGAGCACTAAATGCACAGACAGACCTGAAATCTGCGATCAGCGTTATCACCAATCTACGAAATCTTTCAATTCAACGCGAGATCGAATCGCTGGTGAAGGAAGCTGGATGGGATGCCATCAAGGTCGTTAACATTCGCGGTGACGATATCCGACGAAACTACGGCACAGGTGTGCGCCAGCTGAGTACGATACGGCGAAAGGACTGGATGCCCACTTGGTTCGTTGTGGTGGCTATTGCAGACAACTCCGTGAACTTGAATCTCACAGAGCTGAAGCCTGCGGAGGGTGGATGGTCGATTAGGTGGAATGACGTAATTGACGTTGATGCTCTTGATATTTTATACTCCAGCGAGAAGCTCGCCAAGCTGGGTGCTATGGTGTCAGCGAGGATAACATTCCACGTCATAGAAATAGGTTTGAAAGAGCGGGGTATTAGGTTTAAGCTCCTTCACACTCCTGCCAATGCCGCCGACTCAGCACTTGCTATGCCATCTCTGCAATTAGACTCTTCCGCAGTCACCACATCGTCCTGGACCAAATCCGAGTTCAAGTTAGAGTTTGTCCCCGCCGAGTTGCCCTCGGAAAAGACTGCCGTTGTACTTAGTGGAAGCATGGAGCAGTCGGCAGCATTGAGCTCTGTGTCTGTCAACGCTTCGGATGTGATCTTGGACGTCCAGAATGATAAATTCAGCCTGAAAGTCTACGTTCACCCGGAAGACGAAGTTCTCGCCCTGATTCTCGAACGACTGAGTCGGATAGAGCGCATGGTCAGCTTTATCAAGACCATTCAGTCATTCTCGCTAGAACTCGACGAGATATCGCTGGAGCGGATAAGTTTCGCATATGAGTCTGACCTGAAGATGGTAATATCTTTGCGAGGTGACAAAATGAAGTTGTGTCTCAGCTCTAGGAATCCGCATAGACGAATTCAGTATTTCCTCCAAGACGTTCTCGATAACGAAGGCTTGACGCAGGTGATATCACTCCTCCCAGCGACGCTCCCAATTGTGCGTGTCGCGGACATGATCGACAACGGCGAAGTGTACTTCCTCGTCCGCAGTGCTACTAATTTCCGGATTATGTACTACCAACAGAAGCATTTCATCGACATCTCGCTGCGGAATAAGTCCACTCGGAAAATGCTCTATATCACAGACGCTGGCGGGGACGTGCCTGGATTCACGCAGGCGGATGTCTGTAGTAGCTTGTGGAACTCAAACGGGCCTGGCACGATAGGACTGGAAGTTGGAATCGCGTGCGAGGTTGCCGTAGGTGAGGAGATGTTGCTGAGAGTGCACAAGGCTATTGCATCGTAGGTGGCGACGTTCGTGTAATTTTTTATATGTGTTCAATAGGTGTTGCATGATTTTTCCGTTCCTCGCGGACCGTGTTTTTTAATAGTTTCGGAAAACTTAGATGTATACTAGTAAGCTGTGCTTGTGTGTGAAATTAGTAGGAGAGTTATGTATAAGGTTTTGGAAAATGTAATGTAGTGGAAAGAGCTAATACGATAGACCGCGTCATTCTGTAGTTTTCGAGCTATTAAGCACATTCGACTCGGTTTTCCAATTTCTAACATGACATTCAGCAATGACGTTGGATGATCCATCAGTCTGCTTCCCGAGTGATCGATCATCTTGACCGAGCCGCACGACTTGGAATTCGGATATCCTCGTCCCACTCCCGACAGAAGACTACAAACCCTATATCCTGCAAATACTATATGACTTCGGATACATCAATATTACTATTAGGCCCACTTTGCGCTGAGCTTGTACGTTGTTTTTGGTTAAATAGCCAGGCTAAGTCAGGATCCTTGTATGGCATATAGCCAGATCGCCTGGAGATGTACATGTTGATGAGCGACCATTGTATAGGTCCTACAGCCTAATTAGAAATCTGATTGACTACGATCAATTTGGAAGTTTAGGGAAGTGTTGAACCAATTGGCACAAATTGGCAATCCACACGCGACACTCCATGATTCCCCGCCACTAAATCTGTGCCTTTCTTTCTCGCCAATGGACATGCATCCCATTATGAAAGCATCTGTCAGATAATTAATCTCCATAAAACTCTTTAGGTTATATAATAAAAGCTCGCTCCGCGCACATTCTACTACTATTGTTTACAACTTAAATATTTCCCTAAGTTTCTCGTTTCTCTTCTTCAAGGGGCTTATCGTCTTGCTGCCCAAGAACGCACGCTGTGCCACTGGAGCGGCAAGTCTGGTAGCTCCACCGACACTCACGCGTGTGTCTCTACGCACACTCTCCTCATCGCCATCTTCATCAAACAGAGTGCTCCCTCGCGTGACTCCAAGTTTGCGTTTTTTCTTCTTGACCACATTACTCGATGCACTATCCAGCTCAGCTATGGTGTCCGCAGCTCTCTTCCCGTTCTCTTTCACTTTCTCGTTCTCAATTTGTTGATCCTTCTCCGTCTCTTTCGCGTGTTCACGTTGGGGCCTGTCGTTCCCAATATCGCCTGTGCTTGAATTCGCTTCCTCTTGTCTCTGTTGTAGAAGGGCCCCCTTGTTGTTAGCAGAATCGGTGAAAGGCGTTCGCTCGCCTTGACGGTTTGCATCTACAGCGCTAAGAGGCGTGATATTGCCTCTTTTATTCGATGTCGTCGGGACAGTCTTAGGCTTATCGAGGATGCGATCAGGTACCGCCAAAGCCTTTGCCCTCTTAGCTCGTGGCTGCTGGTATTGTGGTTCAGGAGTAGACAGAAGTGCTGGAGCCGGGATGGGGCCAGGCTTCCCGCGTTTGTTGGCCACCGAAGTTGTGGTCTTGAGCGTAGCCCTTGCCGTCTCAAGGTTTGATTCTAATGCAGCCTGCGTAGTCTGAAACTGCTTTTTGGATTTTGCGAGCTCTTTCTCTGCTTTCTCGGTAAGCGCAGTTTGCCGTGTCAACTGACTCTTTAATGCCGCAACTTCTTCCTTGTAGCGCTTCTCTATATCTTTAATCTCGAGCTTTTCAGCCGCCTCAGCGGCGTTCCGTTCTCTTGCTGCATCTTCTTCGATAGCTGATATCTGCTTCTCGAGCACAGTATTTCGAGACTTATAAGTGGCAGCCTCGGAATTCGCACGCTGCTTATCCTCTTCGGCACGAGCAGTCCGACTTTCTAGCAGAGCCACTCGTCTCTCCATGCCTGCCTTTTCCTCTAGTATCGTCAAATAATCATTCTCCGCGCCACGCAGTCCCTTATTCTCGGCAGCTAATCTAGATATATCCCGTGTAAGCTCAATTTTATCACTCGCCAAATCCTGCAGCTCGTTGATCTTATCCAAGAGCTCTTCCTCTCGCTTCAGCCATTTTTTCCGCTCCACTTCATGTTCTCGCTGCCTCATATCTAGCTCATTTTGGACCATTTCCGACTCTTGCCGCAGAGAGCTGAGCTCCTTTCTATGCCGTATAGCACAGACTTCGTAGTCGCGCTGTCGGACCCTTAAACGCTCCAGCTGAACCTGCAGATCCGATTTCTCTTGCTCAAGAAATACAATCCGCATCTGCGTTATACGCTCACGTTCCTTAGAGTCTTGTGTTTCCGTGGCATGAATGGAGGCTTGATGATACAGGTGGAGGAGGACGGGCAACTGTTGTATTCGCGTCAACTTCCACAATCTTCAGTAAACTTGAGACAAAGAAATACCTCATTACAGCCCTCCATAGTACCCAAATTTCTGGTTAACAAGTTCAATGGGTTCTCCAGGGAATGACGAGAGTTATTACAACAGACGTCGTACCAGTCGACGTGCTGCGCTATATGACCTGCAATGTTTATATTTCCTGAGCGCCTTACCATGTCAGCCGGGTAACATATTGGTCTCCACGCCAACAGGAAAAGCTCCTTCGTTAGTCATTTATGCTATAAACAACGCGGAGGTGCGTCGAGTATTGCCGGTACGTGTTCCCAACCGCGAACTGCGAACTGCGAGCTGCGAGTCAAAGCGATCAAGCGATCGAGACCGCAGTCAGGGCCCCCAGATCAGATCCAGGTCCACATTTGACTGATTCTGCAAGACTTACAAAGGCAATTGGTCTCGTCCACTATAATGAGGACAACACAGTTTCTAGTTGTGCTATTGACAGCCCTTACTGGACTCGTTAGTGCCGCGGGGAAGTCCGCAACCTCGGAGACGCACGATGCGGAGTATATGCTAGGGTTGCTGAAGAGCTCGACTGCCCATCCAGGGTTGATCAGACTGACGGACAAGACCTTCGACAGTGTTGTTTCGGCACCGCGAGACTATGGACTTGTTGTTCTCTTGACTGCAGAATCGCCGCAGATGGGTTGTCAGTTATGTCGTCAATTCGCTCCTGATTTCAACACGGTCGTGTATTCGTGGAATCACGATCATCCCAGCGGAGATGGATTGTTCTTCGCAATTCTGGACTTTAAAGACGGACAGCAGACTTTCCAGAAGGTAAGCGTCGGAATATAAGGTTACGAAGTTATGAGGATCTAGAGCTGACTGGTGCATAGTTGCAACTGAAGACAGCGCCGAACATGTGGGTCTATGCTCCCACTGTTGGAGACAATGCGGGTCCATCTCAGCCGTTCAGTTATGACATTGTCGGAGTGTATGTGGAAAATGAGTTATTGTCATGGATCAATTGCTAGCTAACGATACACCAGTCCTGATGCTCCCGGCGCGATCATCCGATTTATTCAGACGCACATCCCGGGAGTTGAAATTACGATTCGCAAGCCGAAGGACTACAGTACGATATTCATGACTGTTTTCGGTCTGCTGGCAGTCGCTAGCGGTATTAAGTTTGTCTATCCATTCCTTAAGCCGATCATCGAATCGCGTACCGCCTGGGCGGGCCTCTCGCTCGTGATGATCCTCATGTTCACTTCAGGCCATATGTTCAACAACATCAGGCACACGCCATACGTTGCTGGTGATAAGCGTGGAGGCGTCCAGTATATCTCACCTGGCTTCACGATGCAGTATGGATTTGAGACACAGGCGATTGCCGTGTTATATGCGTTTCTTGCGTTCTCAGTTATCTCTCTCGCGTCGAAGGTTCCTCGCATTACTACTCGGTCGAAGCAGACTGCGGCGATTGGTCTTTGGAGTACAATCATTCTCTTCCTTTTTAGTATTTTGATGTTTATCTTCCGGATAAAGAATGGAGGGTACCCCTTCTCGCTACCTCCGTTGACGCGGTAGGGGAGAAAGAGCGCGGCCAGAAAGTGGTGGGATGTATGCAGACACCGGATTGTAAGAACAAATCAAACGTGTGTACAGCGATGTGGAGAAGACAGGACTACAAGGCCAAAAAATCCAATCGAATCTTGTAACTTATAAATAATATTTCAACAGAATAGAATCTATTAGAAGAGTGCAATTCACCACTAGAGCAGCTTTGAAAGGAAGACTGACTATGTAATAGCGGAGAAAATGGCGAAACAAAGACAAAACGATATAGAGTACCAAAACCTGAGATGACACCGGAACCCATTTACCAAACTGAAAATACTGAAATATCAAAAATACAATCGCACCATGTATCCCCATGCTTAAAGCGCAAACAATATGTACACAAGCACGCTATCTTATACATTACATCCCGTTCTACTTATTAGGCTGAGGCAGGTCGTCAATTTCATCCCGCAACATGACATCATAAAGTCTATATAACGGCCCACTCGGCTCTACAATACTATGGGGTGCAAGTTCAAGCGCCAAGGCCATGTCCTCCGCTGTAATAAGATTGTCGTCGTCAAAGTGCTGTTGTCGTTGTTGCTCTTTTTTAATACCGTTCATAGATTGCTTGCCAGTTCCATTCGCAAGCGCACTATTCATTGATTTCGCAATAAGTGACTTGGTAGTTCCAGCAGACTGCAGCTGAGAGACATTTGCTAGCGATTCGAATGTAGGGTCGGACATTGTTTTGTGCTTTTTGGGCCGCACACGGTCAAATATTTGTTGCAGGAAGTCCCGAAGATGATACTCCAGACCAGTGAGTATGATATCTGGGACGTCATTAGCAATACCATCTAGCAATCCATGTTCGTAAGCAATGCCGAGAACGCGAGTGCGAAGGCTGTCCGTGTCGGGAAGTTCAAAGGATTCGGTTGCAAGAGGAGCTTGATAGCTTTGGATGATATCTTGGGTGATATCTGCAAACGTTAATATAAAAAATGACAGCAGAATGAGAATTGAAAGAAGAGAACATACTTGTTTTGAGCTTCTCCCTGTCCTTCAAAGCTGGCGTCTTTGGTAACTTTGTTTGTCGAGTCAATATAATGGTAGATGGTATCGGTCCTTTCTTCCCAGCATCCTATGACAAATGAGTACAACCATTCAGATAGGCACACAAGAATTCGAGTAAGATATACGCATACCGTCGTAATAGCCTTTATCCTCCTGCGCTCCCTCGGCGTAAATCCCATAATCTCAGACTTCAATCTCATAGTTACTGGATCACCGGTATTCTTGGATACCCTCATCGGCGCATCTCGCGACTTTGTGCTCCATGTTGCTAGCCCGTTCGTCGACGGTGGTGGGTCCCGCAATGCATTTGCAAGACTGGCAAGTAGGAATTGATTATGCATCCTAACCATAGCCTTGTCTAATATTTGCGTGAGCTCATGTTCCAACTCCATACGCGTTAATCTTCCGGTCAAGAAGTTTGTAGTAATATCCCGATAATGATCCCATTTGTCTCCAAGAGCGCGCCTAAGATCATTCATCAATGGCTCGATCTCAATCCTTCGTGCGGGCCGCTGAGGCTTGGATGGAGTAATGCTAGTAGAAGATTGAGGAGCATTTTGAGAAGGGTTCGTGGATTGCGGAGGATTGCTCATGCCAATACTGCCGATGTTGGCGTTGTTGATGGTCTTTTTGAGCGGTTGAGGCGACGCGCGCGCAGATGCGACTCCATTCATGCCTGTTATACCGAATTTCGACGGCGTCGAGGTGTCGCGATGCGTCCAGCGCTAGTATAATGGTGGTCGATGCGATAATGTCGGAAGTAACCGATATTGACGAACGCGATGGGATGAACGCTCAATGCCGATGAAAGAGATTTGGGGGATGCCAGGCGATGACTGCGCGTAGGTGCATACATACACGCTAATACAACGTCTGACACAATACTAGATTAAGCACGCAAATCAGACCAATTGACGATGGGAATGCTAAGTATCTTGCTTGATGTGGAATATTACTCCGTTCTTGCTGGTTTGATGCTTGGAACGGTTCGGGGCGAAGTTGGGAGGTGTCGAAATCGTTGTGCTTGTAGCACTAATTTTAAAAACGCTTTCTCGGTTACACTTTAAGTGTCCAGACAATTTTACGAGTAGGGCCTCAACTGGACAAGCAATGTGGGCCGCCAGCGTTGCCGAACCAATGCTACCTCTCATAGAAAAATAAATACTAAGCATTACACGATACATTCCCGAAAGACTATTAGTACAAGAACTTGAAAGATATAATCGCGAAACCTCTCTATACATAAAAGCACATCCCATAAATAAACTCCACCATAACTAAAGTTCTAGTTCAGACTCATTCCTCACTAATAGATTGTGCTCGCATAGGTAGTTCTTGACATCTGCCACCTTATATTCTCCTCTGTGGAACATACCCGCGCCAAGAGCAGCATCCGTGTTCGTCTCCCGGAATACCTCTAAGAAATGCTCTGGTTTCCCGGCACCTGACGACGCAATGACTGGAATCCTAACTGCAGCCTTGACATCTCTTATCAGCTCGAGGTCAAAACCAGAGTTCGTGCCGTCCTTGTCGATGCAGTTGAGTAGAATCTCGCCAGCTCCCATCTTCTCAACGGCGATTACTAGTTGCCTTACGTCAAGGTCACGGGCCTCTCGACCGCCTTTGATAGTGCACTGGTACCAGGCGTACAGCTCTCCATTCAGACCCGGGTAGGATGTCTTGATGACATGGTGCTTAGTGTCGGATGGAGAGGACACGTAGACACGCTTCGGATCGACCGAAACAACAACAGCCTGCGCGCCATATGCCTTGGAGATGGTCTCCATCGCGGTCGCTCCACTCAGGGTCTCCCCCCGTGCGTAGAACTCCTCAGCCGCGATAACAGCATCGCTGCCAATTGAAACTTTGTCGGCACCCGATCGAAAGTACGTTGATGCAACTTCCAGAGCACTCACTTGTGTTCCATCTGGGTCGACGATATCTCGAATACCGCCGCCAATGGTCAGCGGCACGAATACGGTTTCACTGGTTTTCCTGAGAATTTCCAACATAGGCGTATCGACCAGTGGGCAATTTCTGAATGACGTGATGTTGAGAAACGTGACTTCGTCTGCTCCCTCCAAGTAATACCGTTCCGCCATCTCGACGGGCTTTCCAAGATTCCTAACTTTGCCTGCCACGCTGGTCGTGGCGTTGCCTTTCTCTCGGACGTCGTACTGATCACCCTTCGTGACGACAAGATCACCATCGTCGTTTGTTCGGACATCCAAGCACGCGATAATTCTCCTTGTGAGTCCCAAATTCCGTTTCAATGCCTCCGCCGATGAATCAGCAGGAATCTTCGGCATCCGCTCACCCTCCAAAAATGCTCGCAGCACACGGAGTCCCGCGACGCCACTCTTCTCAGGGTGGAACTGCGTAGCGAATATATTATCCTTGGCCAGTGCACCAACGAATTCTTCGCCATTGTAATTTCCGACAGCGACCTTCCATCCGTTCTGAAGCGGAGTCGCAACGTCGGCCCGATATGAATGGACATAGTAGTACTTGCTGCTGGCGTCAAGACCGCACAATCCCTCCGCATTTTCTGACAACGTCGCCGCACTGTTCCAGCCGATGTGAGGTACAGCTTTGTCTGAGTCGTCGAACTTCCGGAGATCGGCCGGAATGATGCCAAGACCTTCAACACCGGGGGACTCCGATGAACCAGTAAAGAGTGCTTGTAGACCGACGCAAATACCCATTATAGGCCGACCAGAAGCGATATAAGCTTTCAATGGTTTGACGAAACCTTTGGAGCGAATAATTGAAACGACGTGGCCGAAGTTGCCTACACCGGGGAAAAGCAAAGTCTAGTTTGATATACGTTAGAACGAATTGAGAAGACTAGTATCTAAATGGAAAGGGAATTGCCTACTTGTGCTTCGTCCAGACCATCGCTAGGTGTCTTGATCCACTTGACCTCGTATCCGAGCTTCTGGAGCGCATTGGACAAAGATCGGAGATTTCCGCTCTCGAGGTCAAGAACGTGAACTGTCCTAATTGTCATTTTTTCTGTCCAATTTGCATATGAGGAAATAAAGAAGAGGCGGGGGTGGAAATTTATATTGTGGACTGAGCAGGCCCCGACAATTTTTTGTTTGGACTTGCGATGATGGAAGAGTCACAACTCAAAAAATGACCCATTTACTCACTTACACAGACCTGATGTGTCTCATCGCACGACCGCACCATATGATCTATCTCATTCATATCAAGTTCCTTCTGTTGCTTCAGGTGCGTTATAATAGATATAGCTTTGAAATGTTCTTATTTAAGCTTGTTTCAATATCAATAATTTTGTTCCGAAGTGTCAAATATGCGAATTGCAAGGTAGCTCTCACATGCATCTACACTTTCATTTACAATAGTCAGAACCGCGATACCCGTACTATTAATGATTGGCTTGTAATCTCTACTGTATATACCCTAGACTATTTACTTTCTGCGTTATCGATTTTTCGAGTTGATCATTCGAGTTGATCGCATCTTTAGCTGTAATTCTGGAGCGCGTTGCACTGTATGTCGAATTGAGTTTGAGCAATGGTGATGGGGGCTATCTGCTAAACGCATGGATTGAATCATTTGAAGGCATATCCTCATTTCGATGCCAATTACTGGCGTCCCACTTTCACGTACTGTTTTGAATCCGCAATGGCCATAAGTTTCTCTCGTTAAGAAGACCATTGGAAATGGTGAGCTACCTGTTATCTAACGTTAAACTGTCGCATACGTACTTGAAACGACCCTCATCGTGCTCGTCCAGCGCTATATCCGGACACTCCACCAACCCGGCTAGCTCCCGGACCCACCATACATTGCGATTGCCACACCTTTCCACCACATCCGCCTTTCTTTCCTTTCATTATCACCAGCATACGCCGAGTCCGCCCGTCATGGCACTCTTTCGGTCACTGTAGTCCTTCTGCATGCTGGTAATCTCACACGAAATATGGTGTATGTGCAAATTACCTGGTCTAGCTCTGATTGTTACGCAAGACGGGATAAGAAAAGCTTCGGTACTACATTATGTGGCGGGAATTGTGGCGGTTTTGTGGTGGTATTAATGGAAGCATTATGTACTTAACAGTCCATGAGATGCGCTCTATACCTTAACTATGCGGTTTCAATTGCTTTTCTCGTGACGGCTTGGCTCCTTTCCCTTTCTTCACAGTCCTATAAATGTTGCATGTTGCAGTTATAGACTAAACTTACGTTACGGTTTTCGTCGGTTAATTGGATTGCATCTCATCGCTCGTACGTTCTAGTTTTTCTCGTCTTCACTATTAGCTGTAGGGCATAGGGTATTGCGGGATGGGTATAACCCTAGCCCTTTATCCCGTAGACTTTGTCCCTAACTGCGAATCCTGCCCATGAATAGGAATACATCTTTATTATTTGCATATGTCTGTGTAATCCTAATGATATTTGTCATGCAGTACAGATGTCATTGAGATGACATCCTGTTTTCTATTGTCTTTTGGCTTTCTCTGCATGCAGGATAGTGAAGCGGAGCGAGACTATGACGTCATCGTGATTGGGTTTCTTTCCCCGCAACCCACGCGACCGCTCCACGCATTTCAAGCGCAAGTCGTGATTAGACGCGCGCGGCTCTGCAATCCGTAGCCAAGATGTAAAGCATTGAGGATGTGATAATGGGCTTAGTGCGACAAAATGACGCCCGACGACACGGGGCGTGGTCACATCTCGGTAGACATAGGCTCTTCTCTGGCACAGCGTCGCAAGCAATTGATGCGTTGTGCTTGTGCGGGGCCTTTTGGAGATTGCCGAGGTCATGTCTGGCGATCTGGCTTATAGTCTGCCGTTTGTCAATTTGATCAGTGGCCCTAAGAGGACGAGTAATTCAATATCTCAACTGTATAGTGTAATTAATATAGTGATTATCATGGCGATACTCAAACTTGCGGTCATTCTTGTCTCGGTGTTCGTGTCGTACCGCCTTTTCGTCCACATACAGGACATCCTCATTCGGCGCCGCTTTGCCCGCTCCTACAATACCAAACAGGTCAAAGACATTTCCACGGACTTCTTCGGCATAAAGCAGTTTCTCATCCTTCGCAAGGCGCTCAGTAATGACGAAATTACGGACGTCACGGAGGAGTACTATGAGCAGTATGGCAATACGTTCAGTGCGACTATCCTGGGTTCGTGCATTATAAACACGATCGAGCCGGAGAATCTCAAGGCCATGCTGGCGACCAAGTTTGCGGATTTTGACCTGGGGACGCGATATGCTGCGTTGTATCCGCTACTAGGCAATGGCATCTTTACGCTGGATAACCAGCCGTGGGCACGTTCGAGGGCATTGCTTAGGCCGCAATTTAGTCGACAGCAGGTAAGCGTGTGATGAATAACGCGAATTCTAGATGCAAGCTACTGATGACAAGTCAAGATCTCGGACGTGACCAAGTTGGAACCTCATGTACAAAACCTCATCGCTCGACTGCCTCATACACCGTCAGAGTCCTGCGATATTCAGGCATTGTTCTACCATATGACTCTGGACTCCGCCACGGAGTTCCTCTTTGGCGAATCAGTCGACTCGCTCCGTCTCTCCACCGACTCCTCGTCTCCCGCCAATACAAAGATCGGACCTGTTGCCTCCGACACGGGAAAGAAGGGTTTCGCTTTCGCTTTCGACAAGTCCCAGGAAATCGTCGCTGAGCGCTTGCTATATCAGTCTCTCTACTGGCTCGTAAATCCCAGGGAGTTCGCCGTCGTCAATAAGACCGTCCACAACTTCGTGGACTACTACGTCGAAAATGCCATATCCCGCCATTTTCAGCACGAGAAAAAGGGCGACGCGCCCATCATGTCCGAGCGGTATGTCTTTCTGGAGGCACTAGCCGAGGAGACCCAGGATCCACGAGAGCTGCGAGACCAGCTTTTGAATATACTCCTGGCAGGGCGGGATACGACAGCGGGGCTATTAAGCTGGACGATTTACCTCCTAGCACGACATCCGCGTGTGTTTGAGCGATTGAGAAACGAGATTATCGACACGTTTGGGGAGGAGCCGAATACGCCTGGCAAGAAGCCTATTAACTTTGAGACGCTGAAAAGTGCGACGTATTTACGACATGTGCTTAATGAGGTCCTGCGGCTGTACCCGTCTGTCCCGCAGAACTTTAGAGTCGCGAATAAAGATACCGTCCTGCCTCGTGGCGGCGGATCAGATCAACAGTCTCCCATTCTCGTGCGCAAGGGCCAGAGGGTCTACTACGCTGTCTGGGCGATGCATCGCCGCCGTGATTTCTTCGGCGAGGATGCGGAGGAGTTCAGACCCGAGCGGTGGGAAGAGGGCAATGTGTGGACGTGGGAATACTTGCCCTTCAACGGGGGGCCCAGGATTTGTCTGGGCCAGCAGTACGCTCTGACGGAAGCGGCCTACACGATTTTGAGGCTGATGCAGACGTTTGATGGCGTTGCAAGCGCAGATGAGCCGGAGGAGAAGGGAAAACCGATTAAGCACGCGTTGTTGACGATGTCTAATGCGAGGGGCGTCCATGTGAGATTTTCCCAGAATACGGTAAAGACGGTGGGTTAGGTTTGTAAGGACATACGACAGGGATATTATGGTGTTACACGGCCATGACATACTGAAAAAAAAAAAAAAAAGAAAAAAAGTCTCTCTTTGCGTACGTTGCGTATTCTTTTTATGTTTTTTTAATGTTGGTTTATTGTTCTATTATTCGTCTGTCGAGGAAACATTTTATATTTAATTTAAATTTTTGATCCAACTCATGATGATACCAACTACTAGTCGACTTGCATAATTTTTCGCCCGCACCCGCACCCGCACATTTCCTCTTCCTTGGAAACAAAGGCGGATTCAAGTTCGAACAACCGAACCGCCGGCGTGGGTCGGCTGCCGGAAGTGGCAGACGGAGACTTCGGGTAGGGCTATACTTGTAACGCTAGAAGAACCTTTACTCCATGAGCCGCACGCCGGTTACGTGGCAAGGGGGATTAATCAGAATCTGATCCAAACGCAAACACAAGCAAAAGGAGGGCCAACCATTTGCTTGACTCAACGTAAAAAGAGGCAATGGGGACTGTATACAAAAGACGAGAAGATTAAGAAGCTGGGTTCTTGGTCTTCAAAGCTTACAGAGATGCATATTGCAGATAGGGACACAGAGGAGCTGCAAGGCGCGGGAGCAAAACTATGACGATAAATAGCGGAAGCTTATTTCCATTTTCAGAGTCTATTTATCTATTTAAAGGCAACTTCTGTGGGGGCGTTGAGCATTAAGCTCTGAATATATAAACAAACGAATACAACAAACCCAGATGCGCCTGGTAACAGAAACGTTTTCAACATCGTCATAACTCGGTTGCATGCTCATCCGTAACAGAAATATGTATTATCACCGTTACTCCTAGTTGCCAGATGCAAAGGGGACAGCACGTTAGGTGTGGCTTACTAACACAGTTACCCATCCAACTTTACGCAGTCGTTCCGTTGCATGTACCCGGCAAAAGAAACCACAGCCGGGAGTATAGAATACGGAAGCTCGGAACAGTCCGCACGCCAGCTCTGGTGAAACGTCGATCACGACATTTTAGTAAGCCAAGTAAGAAGAGATAATTAAAACCGCACAACTGACGTGGATGATTTGTAAGAACAGATAATCAAAACCGCACACGGGACCCTAAACGGCGAAGTAGACTGCGCGTTTGGCGTAGCACTGCCCGATAGCCGAAAGTTAGTTTTCATTTTTTTTTTTGCTCCATGTCGGTAAGCTTCCATACTAAAACGCCTCGGGCCATCGTATCTTAAAAAGAGTCCGGTTTCACCCATCTACCAGCTCTCTCTCCACTGTCGCAATCGCATACCTCAGCAATGTCCACTGAATCTCTGTTTACGCCGATAAAGGTCGGCTCTCTCGAGCTCGGTCACCGTATCGTCCTCGCACCCCTAACCCGCTTTCGCAACGACGATAACGGCGCCCCAGTTCCCGCTCTCGCGGCTCCCTACTACGCCAGTCGCGCCCTCGTCCCAGGCACCCTCCTCATCGCCGAGGCCACTGACCCGTCCCTTTTCGCTGGTTCCTACTCTAATGTCCCCGGCGTCTACACCGACGAGCAAATTGAAGGCTGGAAGGCCGTCACCGACGCCGTCCACGCGAAGAAGGGCTTCATTTTCGTCCAGCTCTGGTCTCTCGGCCGTGTCAACCCCGGCACGAGACAGCCCGTCGTCTATGGACCCTCTTCTATCCCCAATGGCGAGGCTGCCACCCCAAAGGAGCTGACTCTCGATGAAATCAAACAGCTTCAGGACGACTTCGTCACGGGGGCCGTCAACGCCATAAAAGCCGGCTTCGATGGTGTGGAGATCCACGGCGCGCACGGATATCTGATTGACCAGTTCCTCCAGGACGTGTCAAACCAGCGCACCGATGCGTACGGTGGCTCCATCGAGAACCGGGCGCGTTTCGCACTCGAGATCGTTGACAAGCTCACTTCCGCAATCGGTGCGGA
Organism: Lipomyces lipofer; assembly: GCA_003705915.2. Classification (NCBI taxonomy): domain Eukaryota; kingdom Fungi; phylum Ascomycota; class Lipomycetes; order Lipomycetales; family Lipomycetaceae; genus Lipomyces; species Lipomyces lipofer. Next base: position 219,301 of record PPJX02000006.1, on the reverse strand, counting down.
CAAGGTCGGCATCAGGCTTTCGCCATTCTCGCAGTTCCAGTCGATGAAAATGGAGAATCCGTATCCGCAGTTTGAATACGTTGTTTCGAAACTCCAAAAGACGCACCCTGACCTGGCGTTCATTCACTTTGTTGAGCCCCGCGTGTCGGGAAGCACGGATAGAGAGTTCTCCTCTGACGAGACCACTGAGCCGTTCAAGAAACTGTGGAACGGACCGTGGATCGCCGCTGGTGGATTCACTCCCGAGACGGCGAAGCAGTATGCCGGGACGCACGAGAACGCGCTTGTCGCTTTCGGAAGATCCTTTATTCCAAACCCGGATCTCGTCGCCAGAATCAAGGAAGGCCTGCCACTGAGACAGTACAGCAGAGATAAGTTCTACATCCCAAAGACGCCGGACGGATACCTGGGATACGAATATGCGGAGGAGCTGAAAGGAAAGTACTACTAAGCGTGCGATGAATTGATACAATTATACGACGGGATAGAATTATAGATTGAGGACATGGCATGGATATGAATGTAATGGGAATGCATGTATACTACTCTTGGATAAAATTTATTATTAGAATCATTTGTCTACGATATTGCTTTACCCATGACTGCAATTGGTCTGAAATTTCTTGAATAGCAACTAGATATCACAAATTCACTGTCCAATCTGAATAATATTTGGTTTTAATATTTTTTTTTGCAAAATTATGTTCGCCCTCGGTGCTTGATTCACGACCAATAAGGTGAGGGAGGTAACCTAAGCAGGGGGCCTCGACGCGCACTGATTGGCCCACTAAACTCCCAACGAGCCGCACGTGATGTGTTCGTCTAGAACGAACTCGAACTTTGATCTGCGCGCCTCATGACGAACTCAAGTCGAGTTGGACTGCGACAGCTGAACATGTTACTTCATCAACTGTGACTTGGCGACACCTTGCGTCGTTTATTTGGGATTGCTTGTTCCTTATTTTAATATTAAGAGATTGCCTACGGCCATGCAATATCGCGATGGCTTCGACGCCAGAGACAAGTCTACCTTACACCTCTCCCAGGTACCAGCGTCATCATTACTCCGCTCCACGGAACCTCCAGGCATTGAATCTCCCTCCTATCGCCGACCTCACAATGCTTCCACCTTCGCCAGTAGGCGAATTTAGTATCTTACCTCGTCCGATACCTGACAGCACATCCGACAAGCGTGGCAGCACCCCCGACGCTGACGACAGGCAAGAAGAAGAAGAATATGATGTCCATGGCATGCCCGCAGTCCCCGACAGCGTCCCACGTTGGCGGCACTACCTCTTCAAAACTCACAAATATTCCTCCTACGCCTTCACCACCTTCCTCACCCTCCACCTCGCCACCGCGAGCATTACTCCCGCAGTCGCTGGCATCGATGTAGGCGACAATGCGATCGTCCTCGCGCGTGTACTATACCAGGTGCCCGTCGTCGAGGGGACCTTGGTCTTCTTGTCTCTGACCGCGCACGTTGTCTCCGGATGCGTTCTGAGACTTCACAAAATCCACCGGGACAGGAAGTGGTATTCCCGTCGGCTGAAAATGTCGCGCGTCGCGTTCACGGGGTACCTTCTCGTCCCGCTTGTTGCCGCGCACGTTGCTGTTACGCGGGTCGTTCCACTGTTGAAGGAGGGTGACAGTTCACTGATATCGCTGCGGTACGTGGCGCATGGGTTTGCAAGGAACAAGGGGCTGAGTTGGTCCATGTACGCTGGCATGTTGGGGTTAACGGTGTATCATGTCGGATATGGCTGGGCGCGATGGCTAAGGATTCGTAAACTCTGGGCGGTTAGGGCGGTAGGCGTAACATTCTTTGCTGTGGGATTGTGGGGACTGAGGGACGTGGCGAGGGGGCATAATGTTGCCGGATGGATTGCGAAGCGATATGACAAGATGTATACCATCGCTGAGGCGTTTGTGGGGTTGGGGAAATAATTTGGCTGCAGACTTGAGTGTTTTTTTCGTATCTATGAGCTTCATTTTTGTGGTGTTAACTTTGTGGTTTATGATTTGACATTTAAAGATGAGCGGCTTGTACGTATTCATCAATGTCGGAGCGGAATGAGGATTCTGCCAATCGCAGTTCAAAAATGATGAACTCTAGTAATTGCGACGGTGTACAATCTTCTCACTATGATATTCAATTGATTAGACAGACGGACTATATAACTGTTGACATCGTATTTAAATCATACATTCAAACCTTGGAAGATCAATAATATACCCGATTCCGGCGCAACCGTTACATCTCGTTCCGTATACGCCACAACCAAGCTTTTGACAATGCCACACAACATTGTTAAACTGCAGCAATCACCGTTCCGTCCAAAGTCGACGATGTCGCGAGTTCTGGTCACGGTTTTCCGGACCTTCAATTCTCTCCTGCGAGTTTCTTTTCTCAACTGCGTTTTCGCACTGATACGGCCTTTTCTCCCCACGCCCACCCTCGCAATCCCACCAATTGTTCAACATGTCGACGCTTAATGTACGTAATTTTTTTTGTAATCGTTCAGCAGGAGACGGGTCAATGGGGAGAGTGAGTGAGATGATTCTAGATGTGGGTTTTGCGATCCCGACGTTCGGGATCGTGATTACGGGAACAGCTTGAAGGGCCAGCATTGCGACAATATCTACTATACATACCAGCATGCTCCGTGTTCACCATCTTGACTCCCTATATTCGACATGCATCTCCCTCCTACCCCGTCCATGTCTCCTCCTACGACCTCCCGGAAATCGAAGGACAGCAACTAACTCCCTCATCCAGGTCTTGCGCTGGACCGCCCTTGGTGCCGGAATCGCCTACGGTGCCGTCCACAGTTACACCCTTTCTGTCGCAGCTGCGAAGAAGCATGCTGCAGATGAGTGGGCCCACAAGGAGGCGTTGATTGCGAAGGCAAAGGCCGAATTTGCGAAGTTGCACCCGAAGCCGACCGCACCTGCCGGTGGTGAGTTTTTCTGAACGAGGGAGAGTTGGGGAAAGAAAATAACAATGCTAATGGATGTACGATATAATTTATAGTCACCTTGGACCTGTCGGATCCTAATTTCGATATTGCGTATGTGGTGATTTATCAGATTTGTGCAGTGGTGGAGACTAACATTGTGCAGCAAATACCTGGAGTCGTCGCTGTCCCAGTGAATTAGGGACTGCGGTCTAAGTGATGGAGAAACTAAAAAAAGCGGAAAAAGACGAGGGAGAAGAAAACGATGAGTGCATATCAAGTTAGCTTTTGTATAGAGTAACGTGTCCATAGTAGGAGACTATTTCCTATTTACCGCGTGGTAGAACTAGGGCGAAATTTCAGGTAATGTTTTATTACATAGAGAATATTTTGCAAGTCGTGTGTGCGTTTGGACGAGTTAGTTTTTACAAGTTCTTTTATCATTTTTGTAGCATAATCCATTTTTTAGATGTTTTCTCCTAACTATCGTTCGTATTAGACTTCAAAAAATGAGACAAATTACATACAAAGAAATATAAATTTTATGAAACCCTGGTCTTACGAACTCATTCCAACCCTATAGTACATATAAATTTTGGCCGTCTACACAAAATTAACAAACTAAAAGTCCATCGTTTCGGAAGCCCACAGCTTCACTGAGCGGTCCCACCCACTGCTGGCCATGAACTTGTTATCTGCAGAGAAAAGTCAGCCAACCTATCGCATTGCTGTGAACCTCAATATTAGACACCACCTACCTGCAGATATATCAACACTCATGACCTTCTCCGAGTGGCCCTTAAGCGACTTTATTAGTGTCCAGGAGTCCGACTTCCAGACCTGTATGCACATGTTAGCATCTTCGTCCATATCATTGTAAATACGCGGCGACACATCAACTCACATTAACGCATCCATCGTACGAACTCGTCGCCAAATACGTCCCCGCCAACGACGGCGCAGACTTATCCTTCTCTTCCTCCTCCGGCACTCCCGGGATCTTTCCATCCCCTGTGAAGAATCGGACATCCGACACCAAACTCTTATGAGCCGGAATAGTATACGCCGCTCGTACCTTCCTCACATCCCAGATTTTTACGCTCGCGTCTCCGGATCCTGTTGCAATATGATACCCATTAGGCGAAAAGTCCACGCCGTAGATTTCCCTGCTGTGTCCGTCTAGCACCATTATCGTCTTGCCTGTCCGCAAGTCCCATACACGGCCGATGCCGTCTAGGCCCGCTGAGACAAGGAGGGCGCCGTCGTGCTGGAACGCGACGCAGTATACTTCCCGGGAATGACCTTCTTGCATCAACAGTTCGGTCTCGGTTTCAAGGTCCCACAGGCGCCAGGTATAGTCGAATGACGCCGACGCGACGAGACGGCCAGAGGGGTGGAATGCCACGCGACAGACGCGGCCCTCGTGGCCGTGAAGGGTAGTGAGCGGAGTGTCTTTCGTGAGGGACCAGACCCTGACAGTGGAGTCACCGCCGCCGGAGACGAGGTTGGCCGAGTCGGGCGATTGGGTGAGCGTTGCGTCGGGGTGCCATGCCACGCCGCCCACTTTGTCAGTGTGACCTCGCAGGATGGGAACAGAGTCATAGTCTTCGAGGGTAGGTACTTTGATGAGCCGGATCGAGCCTGTCCACGACCCCGCGGCGAGGACTCGCGAGTTTGGTGAGAACCTGACGGCCGCGACGGCGCGGTCGGCGACAAACTGCGTGCCCATGAGCGCGTATGTACGGAGGTGATCGCTGAGTGTCCGGCCTTGCTTGGCCAGCTTTGTAAGTGGGTATGCCGCGTCTTTCGTTTGCTGTGCGTGGCGATCGCGTGCCCTTGTCAGTGAATACCGCGCAATCCACTTTCTCATCTCGAAGAGATCTTCCCCGCCAGGTGTATAGAACTCTTCGTCCTCGTCCTCCTCCTCTCCTTCATCCATTGCGCTCCCAGCCTCGTCCGTAACGCTCATCATCTCCACTTCTTCCCCAGCCGCCTCCTCGAGCTCCAAAAGTACCAGCCGCAAACGATCCCTCCTGTCGGCCTTGTCCTCTCCAAACAGCGTGATCGGCTCGCCCAATTCTCGCAGGCGCGCACGTACCTTCGCGTCGTCGGTCGGTACGGCGATTTGCTTCGCGCGCCTCCGACGGGTGACTTCCTCGTGGTATGTTTGGGCTTTGAGATTCGTGCCCGACATGACATAGTCGGTGTTGATTGCGAGGTCTTCAAGGTAGACGCCGCCACCGCCGGAGGGCGGAGAGGGCGGTTCGACGGACATTGCGTCGAGACGACTCTGTCGTGACGGATGTATTGACATGGTTGTGAGGCTCAAATGCGGGTGGTGAATCCAGATCAGAATAGATGACGTTTCTTTTGTCCTCGAGTGAACTCGAATTCGAACTTAGTTCGTTGCACAGGCTCCACGCTAGACCGAGCACCAAATCCCAATGCCCAGTCGCATGTACCATATAGTACTGTCCTGTCCTGTCCCGTCCACTTCAATAGCATTTGGACACTGTATATAGGATACTACATCTTTGGTATTATATATTTACGGCTACTCTTTCGTGAATTAGCGATATCTGTTTAGTAGAGCGTGCATTTTTTAGCCCTAGGGAAATAACTCGATATTATTGAAATTAATTTCCTCGCTCGCAGTTGCGAATCTTATATCAACTAAATCGTATAGTTTCCAGTTTTATTAGCATGGCTTTTTCGAGGAATGCTATACATAAATATTCATGATTTAAATGAATTCATACCGTAAAACGGTGTCTGAACGAGATATTCCACGAATACACTTCTGCAGGTCGACGTCAAGAAATGCATCCCAAGAATGTGACTACGTGTGTTCATTACTCCATCAGATATATTTCTATAGTCAAAAGTCGCATATACAACCAATGATAAATGCGTGCCGAGACCATCATCTATGAATCCATGAGTCGTCCCTACCTCTCATCAGCGCAAACTCTCAAGGATGAAAGACAGGTTATAACAGATAGTTTTCTTATTCGCAGCCTTCTCTATGAGATATAAATAACTGCATTTCTGCTTGTGATGCCAATGACGTATATATATAATGATGGGGTGCGGTTTGGGGGACGAAGCAATGTTTGACATTTGGCGAACACGGGAACAAAACATCGTGAAAAATGCTCCAGAATTGCTCCGAACTCCCAGAATAGACGCCTTCAGAGACACCCCTCAGTTCAATGCTGCTCGAACGAATCAGCTCGTCAACAGCTACTACTCGTATATTCTAGCCAATTCGATCAGATTGCCTATAGATCCAGGCATAGGTGATCCAGATCGAGCCACAAACACAACTCAAGGCACCAATTGCGCACTGTACATAAGCAGCAGTCCGCAATTGAATATATAACACCCCATCGCGATGACGCAGGATCCCCCCTCTGAGAAGCGCAAGAGTTCGCGCAAGGCCAACCCCACGGTTGCTACTGAACAACCGCCGGTCCTACCTTCACCGAAAGCCGCTGCGCCGCCTTTGGACGACATGAGCGAGCCGGCCGATCTGGTCTTGCCATTCCCCTCCCCTGAGCAAGCAAAGCGCGAAGAACGGCGGTATAGCCTCGCGTTGTTCGTCATCACCCTGCTCAGCTTCGCGACTCGATTTTACTTGCTTTACCACCCTGATCAGGTCGTGTATGTAATAGTTTCTCGCAGCAATGGGTCTGGTGTGCATGAGGCTGACTGAAGCAGGTTCGATGAGGTTCATTTTGGAAAGTTCGCGAGCTATGTAAGTGATTCTGGGCTTCATCTGATCTGGACAGCCGTGAGGAGATGACGCTAACGCGATTTACATAGTACCTTCAACGCACTTACTTTTTCGATGTCCATCCTCCCCTCGGCAAACTTCTTTTCGCTCTCGTTGGCTGGCTTGTGGGCTATGATGGCTCGTTCCTCTTCGAAAATATCGGCGACGGCTACACCAGCAACAAGGTCCCATATCTTGCGTACCGTGCGCTTCCCGCCCTACTAGGGTCTCTGACCGTTCCGGTTGTCTTTCTGACCATGAAGCACAGTGGCTATAGCCTCGCTGCTTGTGTCGTCTCAACTTCGCTGGTACTCTTCGACAACGGCCACATCACTCAGACGCGTCTGATTCTCCTCGACGCAACATTGATCTTTTCCATGAGCTGCGCGCTCTACTGCTACGTCAAATTTATGCGCTACAGAAACTCGGCTTTCAGCTCAAAGTGGTGGAAGTGGCTTCTGCTCACAGGCCTGTCCCTCTCGTGCACGATCAGCACAAAGTATGTTGGCGTATTTACGTTCTTCACGATTGGACTGGCAGTGTGCATCGATTTGTGGAATCTGCTGGATATCAAGAAGGGTTTGACTCTGGTAAGTTGAGCCGTGGTTTTGACAGCACGGATCTTGCCTGACAGGTTCTAGCAACAATTTGCAGAGCATTTCGCGGCTCGTGCGTTTGGACTCATTGTCCTGCCATTTATTTTCTACCTCTTCTTGTTTCAAGTCCACTTCTGGGTGTTGAACAAGTCTGGACCTGGTGATGACTTCATGTCGCCCGAGTTCCAGGAGACACTTGGTGATAGCCAGATGACGCTGTTGGCGAAGCCGATCAATTACTACGACACCATTACTCTACAGCACAAGGACACTAAATCGTACTTGCATTCTCATCCCGATAGATATCCCTTGCGCTACGATGACGGGCGTATCTCATCTCAGGGACAGCAGATCACAGGATATCCGTTCGTCGACGCCAATAATGAGTGGGTGATTCTTCCCGCCGTTCCGTTTGCTGAAGACGACAAGATGGGCCATGGCGTCAATGGAGGTGATCTTGTTCAGCTCTACCACGTCGTTACTGGGACTTATCTACTCTCACACGACGTCGCGTCTCCATATTATCCTACAAACCAAGAATTTACTTCGGTCAGCCCCGATGACGCTAGCGGCCCTCGCCATAACGACACTCTATTCGAAATTCGTCTCAACACTAACAAGAAGGATCCGTTCCGCACTAAGGCGGGTTTATTTAAGCTGATCCATAATCCCAGCAAAGTCGCCATGTGGACGCACACCAAGCCCCTGCCGGACTGGGGATACAAGCAGCAGGAAATCAATGGTAACAAGAACTCAGCGCAATCTTCCAACACGTGGTTCGTGGATGAGATCGTGGGATTGAAAGATGCGAGAGCAAGCGTGCAGCCAAAGAAAGTGAAGCATTTGCCATTCTTGAAAAAGTACCTTGAGCTTCAGATTGCGATGTTCCGCCACAACAACGCGCTTACCGCGTCGCATCCTTATGCTTCTTTCCCGCCGGAATGGCCTTTTCTTCTCCGCGGTGTCTCATTCTGGACAAACAACGACACTCGCTCGCAAATCTACTTGATTGGTAACCCGATCGGCTGGTGGTTGGCGACTTCTTGCCTTGCTGTCCTTGCGGGCGTCCTAGTTGCCGACCAACTCACGCGCCGCAGAAGATACTATGTCCTCGCGGAGAACGTCCGCACGAGGTTATACAACTCGGCTGGGTTCTTCGTCCTCGCCTGGGCATCTCACTACTTCCCATTCTATATCATGGGCCGCCAACTCTTTCTTCACCACTACCTTCCCGCTCATCTTGCTTCCGCCCTTGCAGCAGGTGCGCTCCTTGACTTTTTCTATGGCACACCCGGCGTCTATCCGGTTGCATACCCCAAAGCAGGTACCAGAGCGCCTGCTTCCACCAAGAAATCTTCCTCTGCGAAAAAGAGTGCGACCTCAGCCACTGTCGTGCAGCATGACCAGCCTCCGACGGTTTACCCGGGAAGTTCTCTCATTAGCTGGGCTGTGTCTGGTGTTATTGTCGGACTGCTGTTCGGAGTGTTCTATTTCTTTAGCCCATTCACCTATGGTGATCCTGGATTGACGGTGCAGCAGGTGTTGAATCGCAAGTGGATGAATTTCGATCTGCATTTTGCGAAATAGACGGGTGCGGACGGATGCATAATAGTCAATAACCAGACAGAAGGGGTGGGCGTATAAAATAGTTGGATGGTTCGTATTTATTGATGTCATAAGAGGACGTTGTGTGTGGTGAGTAGGCTGGCACACTGAGAGCAAGATGTTATGACTATATAGTTTGTTAGTTTTGTAGTATCAATTATTCATTCCTAAGCCGGTCATGAGTTGCAAAATAGAGTAGTATAATTCGCATCAAGTAAACGTATCCTTAGAAGGTTTCGTAACTTGTGGCTGACATATGTGGCGTTATGTGGCGTCGGCTGGAGTTAATGCAAATGAGTTAGTGGTAGTTACACCTTAAGTCTACAAGCCTGGGAGCATATAAAATCAGTCCATGAATTAGATTCCTTCGACACCATCAATCCCGCCACTCCCCCTTCTGCTGATTGATATCGAGTTATTTAACAGCAAACACCTGTACATCGGCAAAGTAATCACGAGGAAATATGACGAGTGTGGTGATGCCACCCGCAGAGTTGAAGCAGGAGTCTCCGGATCCTGATATCAAACCGCGTTTGCGTAAGCGTCGGTGGGACGTCGTCGCTCCCGATGCCCCAGTTGTGAAGATCGAGGAGAATTTGGAATTGAAATTGGAAGCAAAGTCTCAGGTTGCGGAAGAAGTTCCAAAGAAACGGTCACGATGGGATGAAGTTGAAGCTACGCCACGGAGGTCGCGGTGGGATCAAGCCCCGTCGGTCGAAGCGACGCCTGTGGGGTCTGCGGCCCTGGGTATGCAAACACCGCAGCACCCTGCTACCGGTGCGGTGGGAGTGCCTATCGATCTCAGAAATGGGATGCTTTTGGATGAGGAACTGGATAGATTGCTACCAGCGGAAGGATATGTGATTCTCGAACCACCATCTGGATATGCCCCTATTCGCACACCTGCGAGAAAGCTGATGGCGACGCCTGTTCAATCGGGCGCTGCGGGAGGGTTCGTGATGCTGGAGGATACGACTGCCATGAGCCATGGCCTGGCGAAGCAGTTACCGACGGATATCCCTGGAGTTGGCGATTTACAGTTCTTCAAGGAGGAGGATATGAAGTATTTCGGAAAACTTGTTGATGGACGCAAAGAAGGAGAACTGAGCGTTGAAGAGCTCAAGGAACGTAAGATCATGCGACTTCTTCTCAAAGTCAAGAACGGTACACCGCCGATGCGAAAGACTGCACTGCGACAGATCACCGACAATGCCCGTCAATTCGGCGCACAGGCCCTCTTCAATCAGATCCTGCCACTGCTCATGGAGCGTACGCTCGAGGACCAAGAGCGGCATTTACTCGTCAAGGTGATTGATCGCGTGCTGTACAAGCTTGATGATATGGTGCGGCCATTTACACATAAGATCCTAGTCGTTATCGAACCGCTTCTTATCGACGAGGACTACTACGCGCGTGCCGAGGGCCGAGAGATCATTGCGAACTTGGCGAAGGCTGCTGGTCTTGCACACATGATTTCGACTATGCGTCCGGATATCGATCACGCGGATGAATACGTACGAAACACGACAGCCAGAGCGTTCGCCGTCGTCGCCTCAGCACTCGGTATTCCAGCACTGCTACCATTCCTGAAAGCTGTTTGCGGCTCTAAAAAGTCCTGGCAAGCGCGCCACACCGGGGTCAAGATCATCCAGCAGATCGCGATTCTCATGGGCTGTGCCGTGCTCCCTCACCTCAAAGGTCTTGTTGATTGTATCGCGCCATGTCTAACGGACGAACAGGCAAAAGTCCGCACGGTGACCTCGCTCGCACTTGGTGCGCTTGCCGAGGCTGCCTCGCCGTATGGTATCGAGTCGTTCGATTCAGTGCTGGAGCCGCTGTGGTTAGGAATTCGGAGACACCGTGGAAAAGGTCTTGCGGCGTTTTTGAAGTGTATTGGATATATCATCCCGCTTATGGATCCGGAGTACGCGAATTACTATACGAAGGAGGTCATGGTTATTCTGCTACGAGAGTTCGCTACACCGGATGATGAGATGAAGAAGATCGTGTTGCGGGTTGTCCAACAGTGTGCGTCGACTGAGGGTGTCACGGCTCAGTATCTGCGTGAGGAGGTACTTCCTTCTTTCTTTAAGAGTTTCTGGGTGAGGCGTATGGCTTTGGACAGGCGGAACTACAGACAAGTTGTTGATACAACCGTGGAGCTGGCACAGAAAGTTGGTGTTTCGGAGATCGTCGAGCGAGTGGTTATCGTGCTTAAGGACGAGTCTGAGGCATACAGAAAAATGGGTGTCGAGACTATCGAGAAGGTTATCGCGTCACTGGGTGCCACTGATATTTCGAAACGACTAGAGGAGCGTTTGATCGATGGTATCTTATATGCGTTCCAGGAGCAAACAATTGAAGATTCCATCCTGCTGAACGGATTCGGTACTGTCGTCAATGCGCTGGGCATTCGAACGAAAGAGTATCTCCCACAGATTGTATCGACTATTCTTTGGCGTTTGAATAACAAATCTGCCACGGTCCGTCAACAATCCGCGGATCTAATCACTCGTATTGCCGTCGTGATGAAGAATTGCGACGAGGACGTGTTAATGGGCAAACTGGGTGTTGTGCTTTACGAATATCTTGGCGAAGAATATCCCGAAGTACTGGGTTCTATTCTTGGCGCTTTGCGCAGTATCGTCACCGTTGTTGGTATTTCATCTATGCAGCCACCCATCCGCGATCTCCTTCCCCGGCTCACACCTATCCTACGAAACAGGCACGAGAAAGTGCAGGAGAATACTATTGACCTCGTCGGCAGAATCGCAGACCGAGGTGCGGAGTATGTCAGTGCGAGGGAGTGGATGCGAATCTGTTTCGAGCTATTGGATATGTTGAAGGCGCATAAGAAAGGAATTCGTCGAGCTGCGAATAATACTTTTGGTGAGTATCTCTATGAAACTGTTGTAACTATTTTCGGACCTGTGCTAACGAAGGTTGTTTAAGGCTATATCGCAAAGGCTATAGGGCCGCAAGATGTTCTTGTCACATTGCTCAACAATCTGCGGGTGCAGGAACGTCAGTCTCGCGTCTGTACCGCCGTCGCTATCGGAATCGTCGCTGAGACTTGTGCACCATTCACTGTTCTGCCGGCTCTGATGAACGAGTATCGTGTCCCAGAACTCAACGTGCAGAACGGCGTCTTGAAATCGCTCAGCTTCTTATTCGAATACATTGGCGAAATGGCGAAAGATTACGTTTACGCCGTCGCGCCTCTTCTTGAAGACGCACTAATAGATCGCGACCAGGTACACAGACAGACCGCTGCCACAGTCGTCAAGCACATTGCACTAGGTTGTATTGGTCTCGGATGTGAAGATACCATGATCCACATGCTCAACTTGCTTATGCCTAATATATTCGAGACTTCACCCCATGTTATTGATCGTATCATCGAGGGTATTGAGGCGATTAGGAACTGTGTCGGTGTGGGAATTGTTATGAATTATACGTGGGCGGGACTGTTCCATCCGGCGCGAAAGGTCAGACAGCCGTACTGGAGGCTATATGATTCGGCTTACGTTCAGAGCGCGGATGCAATGGTGCCATATTATCCGATGATCGATGAGGAAGCCTATAGACGGGATGAATTGGATGTGTGGATATAAACGAAAACTTGCGGTTGTATTTGTAAGTTAGTTCTGGCGTACGTTTCTACCAAAAAAATTTCTTTTTTGATTTATTTTCTATCATATCTTCTTTAGGTATAGTTCATTCTTACTACAATTGACGCATATATTAATAACCCAAGAGTGGAAACGTATTATAAGACAAATTGCAAAATTTGATAATAAAGTGGCAAAATATTTAAAATTCTTGTAGAAGAATAACCCTATCGAAAAATAATACATCGCGAAACATATCAAAGAATCTACTTTTAGATCATTCTTTCAAAATAACCCATCTTCCCGCATTCATATGTTATAGTATCTACAAATTCTTCTTTTAATTTTATTCCTCCGGTACTAAAAATCAAACTGGCTTTCCGCCAATCCATTCGCTCCATCTTTTTACTTCATCCGGAATGACACCCTCCCTCTTCGATGGCAGCTTCTCCCTCAAGCACTCCGCAAACAGCACTGCCGTCTTCGGTTCATTGAATAACGGGATCGCGAAATCAATCGCATTCCGTCTCATGATATAGTCCTCGTCAAGCAAGTGGCTGGCACGGGCCTTCGCGAGATTGAAAACGCTGCGGATGTCGTACTTTTGGAAAACTTCTCTGAGCTTGCGCTTGTCGGTCTTGGGGAACTCGATGATTGTGACTTCGATGGGCATGCCATCAACGCTCGAGCCGACCAGACATTCCTCGAGGTACGTTCGGACGACAGGGGACGCGACGTAGATTTTGAAGCCCATCGGGGCGAGGAACTTCGCGACCTCACCGAGAGCATCGCTTTTGACATCGCCGCCAAAGAGGATGCCGGATGGAGGAACAGGGACCTTGAAGTTCATGGTGGCCTGTATGGAAGTCCAGTAGGCCTCGTGGAGGTCATGGCCGAAGCAAGCAACCTCACCAGTAGATGCCATCTCAACGCCGAGGTAAGGGTCTGCACCGGCAAGACGAGTGAACGAGAACTGGGGAACCTTGACGGCGACGTAGTCGCGCTTCTTAGCCATGAGGTCGACAGGCTCGGGCACATTCTTGCCGAGGAGAGCACGGGTCGCGACATCGATGAAGTTCACGCCAAGAACCTTGGAAACAAACGGGAACGAACGGGAGGCACGGAGGTTGCACTCGATGACCTTGAGATCTGGGAGCTCATGGTTTTCGGAGTTCTCAGCCTTAATAATCTGCATGTTGAACGGACCAGAGATCTTCCACGCAGCGGCGACCTTATCGGCGATCTCCTTGAGGCGCTGAAGGGTGACTTTGTCGATGGTGGTAGGAGGAAGAACCAAGGTAGCGTCACCGGAGTGGATACCAGCGTTCTCGATGTGCTCCGAGACAGCGTGAACAAGGACCTCACCGTTGAACGCGACCGCGTCAACATCAATTTCCTGAGCACCTTCGATGAACTTGCTAATAACGACGGGGTGATCGGGTGAGACTTCGGAAGCGAGCGTCAGCTTATCTACAAGCTCCGACTCGTCATGGATTACAGCCATGGCTGCACCGGACAGAACGTACGAAGGACGGACAAGGACAGGGTAGCCAACATCATCGGCAAACTCCTTGGCAGTCGTGACAGATGAAAGCTCCTTCCACGCGGGTTGATCAACTCCAATCGAATCAAGAATCGACGAGAACTTGTGGCGATCCTCAGCCTTATCAATGTCAATCGGATCAGTACCTAGAACCTTGCATCCGGCAGTCTGCAGCTTCAACGCGATGTTCTGCGGAAGCTGGCCACCAACTGAAACGACAACACCCTTGGCATTCTCAAGCTCGTAAATGTCCATGACACGCTCATACGACAGCTCCTCGAAGTACAGTCTGTCGACTTCGTCGAAGTCGGTGGAGACAGTCTCGGGGTTATAGTTAATCATGACTGTCTTCTTGCCTGACTCCCTGAGCGCACGGGCGGTGCTGACAGCACACCAATCAAATTCGACCGACGAGCCAATACGATAGACACCAGACCCTAGAACCATGATTCCGTGCTCATCGAAGACAATATCAGACTCCGAAGCATTGTAGGTTGTGTAGAGGTAGTTCGTGTCAGCGGGGAACTCAGCCGCGAGAGTATCGATCTTCTTGACAAACGGTACGATGTCGAAGCCCTTACGACGGGCGCGGACCTCTTGCTCTGATGCGCCGACAGCATTGGCAATCTGCTTGTCCGAGAATCCGAGCTTCTTCGCCTTGAGGAGGACATCACGAGTAAGTCCGAAGAGCGATCCGATAGCCTCGAGCTCGCGTTGAAGATTGACAATGTTCATGAGCTTGTGCAGGAACCACTTGTCAATCTTGGTGAGTTCGTGGACCTTATCGACCGAATAGTTTTCGTGCAACAACGCCTGTCCGACAGCGAGCCAACGGCGGTCACTGGGGTTTGCAAGGGCCTCGTCAAGGTCCTCGAACTCAGCACCCTGGAAACCAACGAAAGACGGGTCGACCTGGCGGATAGCCTTCTGGATAGATTCCTCAAAAGTACGACCGATGGCCATGACCTCACCGACAGACTTCATGGACGAACCGATATCACGCTTGACGTGCTGAAACTTAGCTAAATCCCACCTGGGAATCTTGGTGACAATGTAATCAAGAGAAGGCTCGAAGTTTGCAGACGTGGTCTTGGTGACAGCATTGGGCAGGTCAGGAAGAGTGTGGCCGAGAGCAATCTTAGCGGCAGTGTAGGCGAGAGGATATCCGGTAGCCTTGGACGCGAGAGCCGATGAACGAGATAGACGAGCATTGACTTCAATGACACGGTAGTCCAGACCGTCAGGCTGGAGAGCGTACTGCACGTTGCATTCCCCGACGACACCGAGGTGACGAATGATCTTGATAGCAGCGGATCGGAGCATATGGTATTCGTCATCAGACAAGGTCTGAGACGGCGCAACGACAATAGAATCACCGGTGTGAATTCCGAGAGGGTCAAAGTTCTCCATATTGCAGACGGTGATACAGTTTCCGGCAGAGTCGCGAACAACTTCGTACTCAACCTCCTTCCAGCCCTTGAGTGACTTTTCGACCAAAATCTGGGGAGCCAAGCTGAGCGACTGCGAAGCCAAGTTACGAAGCTCATCAGGGTCAGACGCAAATCCGGAGCCAAGACCACCAAGCGCATATGCGGATCGAACTATAATCGGATATCCCACCGTTTCAGCGGCAGCTAGCGCGTCGTCGACGGTTGAAACAGCGATAGATTCGGCAATAGGGATATCAATTTCCTTAAGGGCCTTGGCAAACAGGTCGCGATCTTCAGATGTTTCAAGAGTCGAAATAGGGGTACCAAGCACCTTCACGCCGTAGCGCTCGAAGACGCCCATCTTGTCCAGTTGGACACCGACGTTGAGACCGGTCTGCCCACCGAAAGTCAGGAGAATACCATCTGGACGCTCGCGCTCAATGACGTAGATAATATATTCGGCGGTGACCTGGTGTGGAGTTAGTCTCACTTAACACGCGAGAATTGGGAATGAACACGAACAGGAAGATAGTAAATCTCATCAGCCAACGCATGCGAGGTCTGATTGGTGGCAATGTTAGGATTGATAAGGATAGACTTCTTAGAAGCCTCCTGCAGTGCTTTGATAGCCTGCGAGCCTGTAATTTATAATAGTCAATGAATGTTCAGTTGATCGAATGGAGGACGAATTCGCGCAGGAGCTAAGGCAGCCCGCCAGCTGCAACCATGCATTGCGCTTGAGAGAGCATCCTTAAATTCCGAAAGCAAAATTACAGACCTGAGTAGTCGAACTCTCCAGCCTGACCAATACTCAAAGCACCGGATCCAACGACAAGGACTTTCGAAACATCCACGAGATTTGGCGCTGAGCTCGGGAGAATTGCAGATGCACCCTGATAGGCTTTCTTAGGCGGCAAAGGAGACGCAGCCGGCGAATCGGCTCGGCATATCCAGCCACTTGAAAATGTTCTGTTTGGTGTTATGAAGGAGGGGATTTGCTGCCGAATATGAAAAGCCGATGACCGGAGACCGCAGGTGTGATGAGCAAATGCCGCGAGCGCGCCTGTCGTCGGCGTCCGGAGAAGCTGAAGCCGCGGCATTTGGAGGCTAGAAGGGCTCCCTCAGACGAAGACCAAATCAAGGACTGGAGGTTTCCTGAAGAGGGAGTTGGACGTCGAGGACGGTGATGAAGCGGTGTGGTTTTAGCTTGCGCTTGCTGCTGGGAAAAGTCTCGTCAATTTTTTTTTATTCTCGATTTTTTTTTTTTTTTTTTTTTTTTTTGGTGCTGAGCGCTGGCCGGTAACGAGTGAATCCGACGGCTCGGCAAGACTCGCGTGGTCAGAAAGTGGCCTTCAATTCAATTGGACTGTAACTTATATATTCGTATTTATTTATATTTACACGGTTTGAGTATATTAGACTTGCGCCCTTCACTGTTTGTCGTTTTTGTTGTAATGAGTCATCGTGAAGTAAATTTATTGCGCACGTGATCCAAGAACGGCTCTCTAAGTGACGGCCACACACTTTTCGCAGTGATCACAAAACCCTATATCGTCATCGCGATGACGGGAACTCGTGCGATTTGCGCATACCATTTGATATAGCCAGAGACCGCCAGGATGCGAGTGCTACTAAGCAGGACTAGGATTTGGATCGCGAGTTGAAACTCCTGCCCATCACAATAAGCTTCTTCTTAACTCAGTAATTCAGTTCATTAGTCAAGGATGATACATTCTTTGACTATAGGGAGTCGGTGAACTGTAAACAGTCTCACTTTATCTGACCACAACAAAGTGGTCGAGATGGGATCTCTTAATTGCTCAATATGATCAAACAATGTATGAGACAGGCTTACACTTAGCTTGGTGCTAAAGACAGGAAAATCACTTTGGGAATCGAGATAAACAATTGTATGTACATGCTTGCCTAATTAGATTACATCCCTAATGAAATGAAAGGAAGGTTGTTTACATCGGCCGGGTAACGTAAACAGTCCCCCCCAGCGCGACTTCATAATCATTGAGATGCCGCCAGGCACTATCCGAGTCATATATCCTGACCTAACTCTCAACTGGCTATTATCATCTGTCCCTCCATATCTCTCGCTTTTATTAATACGGGCTGTGACTGGAAGTTCTGAATGGATCGGCCGTCCAGCTCAGCAGCACGGGTGTCACGGCGTCCGTCGCTTATCCCTCCGACAGCGCCGTCGCCGTCGCCGTCTCCTGCTCGGTCGCGAACTTCTCGTCTTTCGTCTGCCCAGCCAACTTCAGTGCGCTCACCTTCCGCAGCTGGGACAGCGTCATCACGACCGCCTTCTTCTCGAGGCTTTGTCGATGCAACGACCGAGTTTTCACTTGGTGACTTGGTGTATGCGCCTAGTGGCCGTCGTGGCGTTATATTATACATGGGCCCGGTGCAAGGTAAAGTGGGCGAATTTGCGGGTCTGGATCTTGTGGGGGAGGACGCTGCATTGGGAAAGAATAACGGTACTGTGGACGGGTATGTTTTCTTGGGTTGTGGAGGATGACAGGTCCATAATGCTGACGCATATGCAGAATACGGTACTTCAATCCCTCACATCCCAATTCTGGCATTTTTGTCCCATTGGCAAAGGTTTCGTCTACGCCAGTAGTGCCAAAGCCTACAGGGACCCCGCGACCAGGATCTGTTCTTGCCACGAGGGCACCATCCCGTTCGTCGTCTTCACTTGCCGATAGATCCATGTCACCCATGCCCAGTACCAAGAATCAGTCAACTACTGCATCTGCATCCACATCTACCTCCTACCAGACTCCCAGACGACGCACCTCAGTCGCGAACATGAATGGCCCATCGGGCCGTTCATCACGCGCCGGTAATACTCGACCATCACTGCTTTTCTCCCCGTCAACAACCCAATCTGGCACCTCCACACCTCCGGCAGCACGGACGTCCACTCCTTCTGGAGCTTCCACTCGCCGTAAATCAGCAATAGGCACAGCGTCCCGACTCTCACGACCAAGCATACTCGCCTTTGCGGCCTCCGATGACGACGACGATAGCAGTAGCGCCGGCAGCGCTAACAGACGCGAGAACGTGCAAGGTCACGCAGTAGAGGAATTGCAAGAGGAGCTTGGGTCACTTCGTCTAGAACTGGCGCAGACAACAAAGAAGCTGAAGACGCGTGAGGCCGAGCTGGCTGGACAGAGTACTGTTCTCCAGGACCTGGAGAGCACGTTGGCAGAGTTTCAGGCACTGTCTGAAGCGAACGGTGGGCCGGGTGGGAGTAATGGTAATAATGCCGGTGGGAACGGTAGTACAGACGACCAGCCACCGACGCAAAGAGAACTTGATCTTCGCACTGTGCTGCAAGATAAAGACGCCAAACTGGACGAGCTCAAGGTGGAATTAGAGTCAAAGCGACGAGAATTCCGTGAGACTATGGAAGCACTAGAGCAGGCGTCGCTGGCAAGCACGCAGGTATACGAGGCGAGAATTGAAGATCTTCTTGGGAAAGTTGCTTCTGCGCACGGCGGAGCCGTGGATGAAAATCTTGGCTTGTTGGAGGCAATGGTGGCAGAACTGGAAGGAAATCTCGAGGAGGCGAGGGTTCGTGAACAACTCCTAAGAGAGGGCCTTGTGAATATGGAGAGTGAGAATGCGAGGAAAGATGAGGAAATTCGCGAGCTGAAAGTACAGATTGCGGAGCTTGATAGTCGCTCATTAAATTCTACAGCCGCAGATTCTGTTAAGACTGCAGCGATTGCACTGAAGAAGGAGCGGGAGCAACGGGAGCGATTTGAGTCTGAGATCGTCAAGTTGGAACACATCGTCGAGGCTAAGGTATTCCGGGAACAGGAGCTTGAGCGTGAGCTTGTCCAGGTCCGGGAACAGCTTTCAACTACAAGTGACTCACTGAAGAGCGAACAGGCACAGCATGCGAAGTTGCAAGAGCAGAGTCAGCGTCACCAGGAGAAGTTGCACATGCCACCGCCAAAGTCGCCAGCCAAGCATGCGATTTCCAGTTTAAACGGAAATGGGATGTCTGGAACGGAGAAGCTAACTGGAGCGGCTGGTGCGGCGGCTCGTGGGGTCCTCTGGTGTGAGGTATGTAATACTGAAGGTATGTATCAGATTTGTTTCAAATGTCATTGATCGCTGCTAACTGGTATGAGAAGGACATGATATAATAGACTGCAAAGCATCAGTATATGGGATCTCGAACGGCACCTTCTCTGCACACAACACTAACGGCACCGCGTCTCCTACTAAGAGCGAATCAGGTCGTAAATTGTGGTGTGCGTTGTGCGAACAGGATGGGCATGCCAGTATGGATTGTCCGTCCGACAGCCAGATGTTTTAGTCAACCTGTAAGTGGGCTATTGGATTTGGTAGTATATATCCATTATAGTAGATGCATATGTGTATAATGTCTGTACCAATATCACAGTAGTAATGACAGTAGAATTGCAACCACAAACCATCCTCAGGCAGAAAGTAACTAAACCTAAACCCTACTTGGCCCTTGGGAGAAGTCGCAGTTCCTACAGGCTTGCAAGTTCTATTCTGGGTGTCTTATGGTGTGTCACATTGCGGTGGGTCGGTACTGAAAGAGAACGAGCACGGTTAGTTTCCCGTACGAGGAGACCCGCAATTTGCGCACGTGGAGGGAAACTTGATCGCGACATCGAGAACCTCCAATCCAGACTTCTTTTCCACTCCAATTTCTACCGCGAAGACAGAACAATGCCACCTAGACGGCGTCTCACTACATTCGACGCGTTCACCAAGACCGTGGAGGATGCGCGTGTGCGAACAACGTCTGGTGGAATTGTCACGATCGTGGCCACGTTCGTGATCGTCGCGCTCATAGTATCCGAGTGGGTCGACTACCGGCGGATAGTCAACCGACCAGAGCTGATAGTTGATAAAACGAGAGGTGAGTTACTATATATAAGCTTAGACGTTGACTGTGATGCAATTGAGCTGGAATCCTTTTTTTTTTTGGCTAACGACTAGTAACAGGAGAACGACTGAACATCAACTTGAACATTACATTCCCCTCGATCCCATGCGAGATCCTTACATTGGACGTGATGGATGTATCAGGAGAGCAGCAGTCTGAGGTCACACACGGAATTGTTGAGACCAGACTGGATCCCAGTGGCAACGTGATTGCGACCGGCTCGCTTGATTTGCACCCTTCCGCCGAGAAGTCGCAACACCTCGACAAGGACTACTGCGGCCCTTGCTACGGCGCGATTCCAAAGGATGAGGAGGGCGTTAGATGCTGCAATACTTGCGACGATGTGCGGAATGCGTATCAGGAGGTCGGGTGGGCGTTTGGCGATGGCCATGGTGTCGAGCAGTGTGAACGGGAGAATTACCCAGAGCGCCTGGCAGCTGTTCAACATGAAGGATGTAATGTTGCAGGAACTTTTGCTGTCAACAAGGTTGTTGGAAATTTCCATTTTGCTCCTGGAAAGTCTTACACTTCGCCGTCAATGCATGTGCACGATCTGAACGTGTACGAGACCTCTGAGACTCTTCATACCTTCTCCCATGAGATTCACCACCTGTCATTCGGCCCCTACCATCACTCAATTCACAACCCACTTGACGGCACATCCAAGAAGACTAACGAGCGCAACTTCAACTACATGTATTTTGTCAAAGTCGTGTCGACACGTTTTGAACGCATGGGCGAGGTGCCGATCGACACGAATCAGTACTCAGTTACGTCACACGAGCGAGCGATTACGGGCGGTAGAGACGAGGACCATCCCAACACTATGCATATGCGTGGTGGAATTCCGGGTGTGTTCTTCTCGTATGATATTTCCCCGATGAAAGTTATCAATAGAGAGGAGAGGTGAGTACCGCTAGCACTGCATTAGTTGTTAAAATTCGCGTTTTCTCTAACAAAATATAGAGTTAAGTCATTCGGATCGTTCCTAATAGGCGTCTGCGCTGTCGTCGGCGGTGTGCTGGCTGTGGCGGCTATTATAGACAGGGGAGTGTGGGAAGCAGACAAAGCAATGAGCAGAAAGAAGGCGGTTTAGATTAGAGAGTTGTAGATCACGCAAGAAATGAATAGTATAGAACAGGGGATGCATGACGCTTGTGAATGTGGGGGTGCGGTAGAAAAACGAAAATGTGACGACGACACATGGTTCTAGTACTGATTTTGTAACAACAGGAGTATTACTTTGCTTTTAAAATGTTAATAGAATCGATTTTACTTATTGTCAACAAAAAGTAACAAAGAGCCGACAACGAGGCACCAAAAATCAACACTGCCCTCTACCTCCATCAAAGCTCCAAAAGTGAGGAATGAAAGGTAAGTTACATAGTCTCTACCTTCTTCAGGAAATCTGATTCAACGCCGTTTCGATCCGTTCAATAACTTTATCTATATCCGATCTAAGGTTTGGCTCCACCGTGAGACAAACTCGTATTATGTCCTTAGTAAACTCTGAATACTTCGGCGAGTCTGGGAATCTGTACTGTCCGTTTATAATCGCCAGACTGAGACTGGCACCCGACTCCGACGACTGCAACTCAAACGGCGACGAGCAGTATAGAAGCGCAAAAAAGGAGCAGCCTAAACTCCAGATGTCGACACCCTCGTCTAAGATAGTGTTCGTCTTGACGTCGAAGAGCTCCGGCGCGCGATATGGCATCGTACAATGCTCTGCGGCTTGATCCTGTAGTTCAAGAGCTTGGTGCCGCGAGGTGACTTCGATACGACCCTGCATGCAGCTTCCAAGGTCCATTAGCACCGGTACGCCAGATTGTGACAGCATAATGTTGGCGGGTTTGATGTCGCGGTGAGCATAGGGCACGACAGGGACCGAAGTTGGAGAGCTGAAGTTTGACAAGCCGGTAACGGTAGACGCAGAGTCCGATGTGTCCATAAGTGGCTGAGACTCACGTTCAATACTGAGATCCTTCGGGTGACGAGCGGCTACATGAAATCAGATTCAACAACGTCATCGCACCAGCTCTCAAGGACTCTCACCTGCTCTATCAATACCGCCCTGGTGCTTATGCATCACACGAACACCACGAGCAATTTCGAGAAATAGCTTCAAAGCCTCCCGTTCCTCGTAGTATGTCTGGTTTATTAAGTTCGCATTTATTGTATCTTGCAGATTGCCCCGCTACGTCGCGTTAGTCAAATCGACCTTCCAGTACACCAAGGAAAAGCACCACTCACTCTAAAATACGGCAGTAGTATATATACAGTCTTCGACCCGTCTCGCTCTTGAACAACATTCGAGTCCTGATTAGCCAGATCAGTAAATCAGTGCCAAGCATAAACCAAATATCCAGAGAGGCGTACTATCATATTGATAATATGCTCATCGTTGAACAGCTTATAGCTATCGATTTCCTTCATCGCATTCTGCAAACTCTCTGCCCCGAATGGACATCGAATCTTCTTTAACGCAAATAGCTCGCCATTCTGTGCTTGCACGAGGTAAACATACGAGAACCCGCCCTATGTTCTGTCAGCTTTCGGATCAATCGGCTAGCTTAACAAATGTCAGATCAAGCATCTCCTCATACCTCCCCGAGCAGTCGTAAGATCTTGTAGCTCCGATTATTGATATATAGAGACGGTGAGGGAAAACAGGTGATACATGACGCGAATGTGTACGCGAAGTCAAGAACGTAGTGCGATATTGACATCGTCGTTTAGCTGTCTCCCTCTAGCTTTAGTAACGCCCTGCCTTGTCGGAATACTATTTTCGACGTGTATGACTCCTAATGACTACAGCAGATATTTGCCGAAGCTAGCAATTGCGCTTCCGCTTTGTAACGCTGATTCTCAGGGAGCGGCGACCGAAGGAATGAACGCGACAGCATGCCGGGGAGCTAGTTGAACCGTATTTTCGTAAACGACGTGACCGCAGTTTCTCCCGTGAAGTGTCAACACGAACGCGAGCCGCGTGAGATTGCTGAACTTCAAGGGCCGTACAAAGATCACTCTGTCTCACGTTTTACATTGACAAGATCATAGACAAGATCATAGACAAGAATATAATATATGTATATTTCACATAACCTGTCATCCCAAACCATAAAAAAACCCGCAAGAACTTGCTAAAAATATTGTGCCTGGAAACGAAAGAAACCAAGCCAGCAATAAATAAACATAACCCCGAATAAGAACTTTTCTATATGCACAAATGAAACAAACAAATGCAGGCAATTATATTATAAAAAAACAGAATTGAACCATTTTCTCGTCGGCACCTGATCATGTTTGCTCTACAGACTCTCCGACCGAGCCGAGATGGTTTCGGATCCGCTGGTGCTCCCGATTTTGGGAACGTTACTCTCGTGATGATTGCCATAAGCAGCGTTCCAACTCCCGAGACCCAGCTTGGACGCCGTTATGATCTGCTGCGCTTTGCGTACAGTTCCTGTAAGCGACAGATCCGCTTGCTTGTACGTCTCCGTATACAGATTCAGTGCGATCTTCACTTCGTTACCATTACTCCCGGTCACAGATTTCGTAGCTGGGGCCGTCTCTGTAACCTCGTGTATCGTAAATTTCCGTAGATCGTGACGAGGACACCAGATCATGGGAGTCATGACGCCGTTTTCCGAACCGAGCTTGACGATCGAGAAGCTGTCGCGACGACTACTTTTGATGGGCTGGATGTCGAAGCCGAATTTGTACTTGGCCTTCAAGGCGCAGCCAACATGGACTTGTAATCGATGTCAGTAATGCAGCTATATCATGGCATGGAGAAGATTACTTACATGTAGTGTTGCATCCTGCGCATTTCGTACAGGCTCCTTTGCGCAGCCCACAAATCTCACAAACATCCAAAAAACGCTGCTTCGGAATCAACCCGATCCCTTCCACTGCATGCATCGCATAGCCATCTGTGAATTTGATCTCAGGAGTCCAAACCGCACATGGAACGTGAACCCAGTTATTTCCAGACGTATACTTCAGCGCATCGCGGGGTTGCTTTTCGGCATTCGGAATATCGTCTTGCAGCTGAGCCGGGCAGAGTGCGCATTCGTAGGTCTACAAGCATCACAATTAGAATTAATATCTCCCACGCACTAAGATAGAAGGCTCGTACCATCGAGTCGCGAGGATTCCTATCGTTCTGACAAGGCTCGCAATACCACTTTTTCTTGACTTCTCGGGCCCCATAACAGCTTTTGTGGACGCACATGTGACAGCTATTGCACCTCAGTAGACTATCCTTCTGTTCTGAGATTCCGCATACTCCACACCGGCTAGGCATATTCACGACGTCAGGCACTGCCGCTGCTGATCCAACTTTGCGCTTCGTGGTCGTGGCAGCCGCAGTCGTTGGTGTGGCAGCAGCTGCATTCTTCTTTTGAGATTTCTTGTTCTCCTGCTGATTCGACGAAGCAATGGCTTTCGTCAGCACATTGACAGGTTCATTGAAATCAGAATCAAAGTCGCTGAGCCCCGAAGATTCGTCGTAAGATTCATATCTATTTCCTTCCTGCAGCTCCCGTAGAACTTCTTCCTCGACCTTTCGTTTCTGACCATGAGAGCTACGCTGATTTGCTTTCCTGAGAACTTCAGCTGGGTCTTCCCACACTACAGCATATCGGCGCCACAACTCCGCACAGCGAAGGCAAAGTGCAACTCCTGGATTGGTTTTTGCTGCGGGATATCCAGGCGCACGACGCCACGCAGGAGACTTTGTCGCCTTGCAGAACTTGCATTGAAAAGTCTGCTTTTTTGAGCGGCATTTCTCTAAATCGTACGCAGAATCATCCGCTGCGTCGGCAACGTGGTCAATAAGCGACTGAGTGTTATGGCTGGAGGACGAAGCGTTGGCAGCTTTAACGTTCCCTTCCCCATTTGCCTTGAGCTTCGCAGAGTCCTTCTTTCCTTTTCGGCCCTCAAAGTGGTCCCAGATCTTGTGTCCGTTGGGTGTCTTCTTCCAGAGGTAGTAGAACCGAACTATGTCCGCCGACGGCACAGTACCGACGGCTTTGAAGACCTGGTGCAGTTCTGACCCGTATTTACGAACCCCTTCCTCGAACTTTGTGATCTGTGCTGGCGTCAGCGTCGGCTCCTTTAGTGACTTGCGAGTGAACTTCGACACCATCTCGAGAGCCTTCTCGGAGTTGAAATTGCAGGACATTAGAGCGCTGAGCGAACTGTCTATAAAGTTGGGAGAAGCTGCGGTCATGCCGATGGCTTTGGCGAAATGTTTCGTATTCTCGAGGAACACGTCGATCGTTGATTCAGCAACGTCGCTTGGAGTTCTCCATAGTAGCGTAGCTGTGTCGTCACCGCCTCGCTCAATGTACCCTATTGGCTTCTCTTGAACCCAGGGGTCGTCAAGAGAGAGTTTCTCCCTCAGAGGGGATGCTGGGGCCGTAGTTGCTGGCGTAGTCTCATCAGATACCACGTAGGCCCCATTGAGAGCAGGGACAGATGGCGCCGACGACAATTTCTTGGTCTGTTTATACTGTTTCTTCTTCGCCTTTACCGGCTCACGCTCAATCAATTGCACCGGCCGACCACCCCATTCGGGAACGACAGCTTGATGCTTGTTGCCGATACGCGACACGGCACGAGGATATATCCGATCGTTATTATCCAGAACCTCATCGAGATTGACGTGAATGCCGAGATATCGATAGGGCCACAGCGACACCTCATGCTTCTGCTCCACTGAGAGCTTGCTATCCGACACCTTGAATTCTGGCGGCGAGCGTGGCTTGAACTCATCCTCCTCTTCCTCAGTCGAAGATTTCAATCCCGTCACAAGATCCTCGGATACATCCGCAGTACTACTGCCATTCCCATTTAACAGCTGGTCCTTGTCCATAGCCTCAGTCGATTCAGGTAACAGTTTGCCTTTGCTCTCCTCCATCTTGCGCTCCTGATCACGACTGCACACTGCACACGCCCACGCGAACCCCCTCGTCGGCTTCTTCAGCAGCGGGGGCCTAACGCAGCTCATATGATAGTCATTCCCGCAGACGGCACAGCACACGGACTCGTCTGGCGGGCACCATTGCCCACACCGGGTACAGTTTCTGGCCGCGCTGCTGAGGTCTTTGCCCCGTCCGATTTCAACGACGCCATACTTTATGCGCTCGCGGAGGACTTTGCCAAACTCGGTGGGGACGTTAAGGATTTTTTCGGTGGGGAGCATCTCGTAGAAGCGGCAGATGTACCGGTCATAGAGCTTGTCGAACCAGAACTGGTCCGGCACCTTTCTGTACTCTACCAGGTCCTTGATGTGCGCGCGGTGTGTAACTGCGCATTTGCCGCGCATGCTGAGAAGCGGACAGATGTCGGAATGCATGGTCGCGAAGAGGAGGCGGGAGTCGTTCGAGCGGGTGGGAATGTCTTTCGGGCGATAGAACCAGTTGACGCGTACTTGGTAGTTTTCGATGACATAGTTGGAGGGGTTAGTGCGATGGGTGCGGGAGTTGGAGGAGTCCGGGCGCTCGACGAATTCCATGATGCGGCCGATGTAGTATGGCTCGCTCGGTGGCTCGGCAACGAGGTAGATGTGGTCTATCAGAAGGAGTAAGCATTCATTCCATCACCATCAAACTCGTTGACCAAGACTCACCATTAGGGGAATAGGTACTTCCATCACTTAGAACCATCGCGCCGTCCTTTGCAATCTTTGCGTGCTCGAAATCAAGCATATTCGTGGTACACCGCTCATACATATTCGGCGGCACAGACGACTTGTGCAAGTTCGAGTTTGTCGCCGCCGCCGCCGCCGCAGCAGCAGCTTTAGCCCTTGTTGGAGCTGGACTCGCGCTCTTGCTCTGACTCGTACTCCTGCTCCGAGACGTAGCTCCGCTTGCACTCATAGACTTCTGCGCAGCCGGAGTCCTCTTCCGCTTATGATTCGTAACCTGTGACTCCGAGGGCGACGACAACGACGATGACCCTCCTGCAGCATTCCCATTAACCCTCTTCATCAGCCCCCGTGCGCGATCCGAGTCGCCATTGGCACCTGTAGTGTCCTCTGTCTTATTCAAACTCGCCCTCACGGTCCCCAGCGACTTCCGCTTCTTCGACATTATATCGGTAGCAACAGCGGCGGCGGCGGGAGTGCTATTATTACTGCTGCTGCTGGTACTATTACTCTTCTCTTGGAGGCCACTACCAGGCCCTCGCACATTACTGGAACTCCGTCGCTTTTTCCCTGAATCGTCGTCATCCGTGTCCTCCGCGTAATTCACGCGCGTCGTTCGCCCTCGCGAGCGCGTCCCGCGCTGGAGGTCTGACGCGGCGGGCAGGCCCTGCTGTACTGTTGCCGCAGGGGTGTCGGCAGGGCGGCTGACGGTGCTGGCGATGCTAGTGGTGCCGGTGGTGCTGGTGGACGGTGGGGAGTACAGGATTATCGGGAACGTCTTGGCTGGCGCTGCGCCAGAAGATGAGGACCCGTTTTGTAATTGCTGCTGCTGTTGCTGCTGCTGCTGTTGTTGCTGTTGTTGCTGTTGCTCCTGCGGTAGCGCTGGTCGTGCTGCAGACGTAGTAGGTGCAGCGGGCGCAGGAGCATCGGCACCCACATGGCCCAGTGCTACTACGCCGCGAGACGGCGGAATTGACATCGGTATGTGGGTAAGTCCAGGATGGCGGTTTGCAAACCTGAAATGAGAAATGTAAGCAATCCTGGAGGGGGTTACGGAAAGGCGAAATTGGTGAATATGGCAGAAGGTATATGCGGTGGGAAAGAAAGGGGAGAGCTTGGATGGAGCGAAACTGACATTGGTACACTACACAGTCACGATACGCGCTGTGGACTTTTCGGTTATTTGGGTCGGTCTTCAGCTTCAGTCACGTAATAATAACAATTAATAGTATTAGGAATAGCCTGGCAGTAAAATCTTTCGATCATAGCTGCCGAGAATCTTTCTAATTTGGCGCAAGCAATGCAAGGGTAGACCTGGCGAGCAGTTCCGATTTTTATGAACGCTCCCAAATTATTACAAAAATGAAAATCAATGCGCAAATGTTTTTCAAGTAAGAAAAATTCATCTACTGATCGTCGAAATCATCTACTGATCGTGGAATTATAAGGTAAGTCGCGTCTTGCACATTTAGCGGTGATATTGGCAACCTCGGCGGGAATCCGGCAATGGACTCGTTGCTAATCTCCTTCTCCCCACTAATCCCCTTCTCCCCACGGATGGCGTGACAACGCCATCGCAGATGCAACAGTAACAGAATTGTCCAAGAGCACCAGGAGCGATATCTCGTATCTTGTATCATAACTCCAATACCGGCTGCACCATTCGCAATAGGATGTTGGTAAATTTCGTTAGGAGCCGCAGAAACTGCAGGTCGCATAATAAAAGTCTTGCAAGCGAACATATACACAGTACATAAAGACGCTAACCAAGTTCCGGTTTGCATAGGATTGCATATTAGACGCCTTTTGGAATCTTATTTGGTGGGCGATCCGTTCACACATATATTTAGTGAAAGCCGCATCAGTCATAAATTCAGCAAAGGCTAATTCGACATTTAGTCCGGCCTAAGCGGCAGCCGTCTCTTAATCCGGTGCCATATTAGAATTCATTCCCGGTCCGCATACTACCCGTATCGAGAGTCCTCGATCGGCATGCCATAGTCGAAGAGCGTCTCAAGTAGTAAACGCCCGATGACCCGATTATGAAGAGGATTGTCGGGGATTGTCGTGAAGAACTGCGTCGCATCACGACATTATCCAGCACCTGCAAGCCAGCATGCAATGGAGCAGAAAGTTAATAGAAACAACACTGGGAGGCTGTCTAATCTTGTAAGCGATCATGATAAGAGTAAAAACTTACTGATAACAGAGTCCGTACCTAGGATGATACCTCACAACCAAGGCATGCTGTAACGTTGCCGTCCTCCAAACCCTCTCGCATGGGTTATTATTGCGAATGTACCACGACCAAAATTCCAGCAGCGTCATAGATACCTCATCGAGATACACGAAAGTCAGGGTTCTAACCCCTGGCACGGTGAGAGGGTCGGTCCTCAAGAATTAGTCCCTTCAGACGAGGATATATGGGGATTATGAGATCAGCAAACATTCTGCTATAGCGGCTTTTAAAGGTTTTGGCAAGGCCCGTGGGAAGATCGTGGAAAAAGAATTTCAAAATCAAAGAATCATAATCAGAGCTGCAGATATAAAGTCTTAATTGAAGCCGAACAAGAGCTACCTCAGATTAGTGTTCTTCATCACTCAAAACCCATGTTGTCATTCCGAGCCTGGTTCTGTAGAGCACTCAACAGCCGTTTCCGAGTGTTAATGAGGTTGTCCGTACTCAGTGTTGACTTCACGCAACTTTTGGGGATCCTCAATACGCTTCTTTTCCTCTGCGGTAAGACCTCGCGGACATTCCGTGTCGATTCACCGACGGAGCTGCGTAACATCCCGCATCAATCAGGTGTGAAACAGGCACAGAAATTCTTTGGATTTGGTTATAGACTGTTCCTATATATTTCATGGGAATTATAGCCAGTCAATTGATTTCGTAGCATTCAGAACGACTAAAGCTCTAATTGAATAAGAATAAAAGAGAAACCGAGTAACATGATATAACAAACTATATCACTCATCTTCAAAAAAGACCCTTTGTAAGGATGAACCAGATCCTCAGTCTTATGGACTTAAGGGAAGTGTTTTAGAATATTTTATTATGATTGCAACTCGGGGATCTAAGCCCCTCTATATACCCTGGGCCGGCTCCCAGCCTCTTGTACAACTGCCGGATAATAACAAGAAGCAAACACGGCACAACAACGCACAAAAGAGCAAAAGCCGTAGAACAATACTAAGAGCAAGCCAAGCGCAAGCCAAGCGCAAGCCGTGGAACAACACTGCGACATGGCCGACGCAAGACATAGAAATTAACTCGGGAATCAGCTCAGGAAACGCAGACTCCACAACTTCCACCTCAACAACCATTAGCTGAAAATCCACTACAAGTAGATGTGAGCTGCATTGACAAGATCTGTGGATGAGGCCTTGTTAGCTAAGGCGACTTTCTGGAGTCATCCAGGACTGAGAACAAAGACTGTAAATCCCTCGGGACCCAGTTCTTGTGCATATTGGACCGTCAACATATTCAAGGCCGTTTTGGAGATTTTGTATGAAGGGCAACGCGCCATCGCAGACTGAGCGCTTACTCCAATAGAGCCGAGGGTACTTGAGATGATGACAATTTTCTTGTCCCTGCCTTTTGCAAGCTGGGGCAAGAATGTTGAGGTTACCCCGGTGAACGCTAGATACGTTGACAGAGATGGTTTTCTCAAGATCGACAACTTTTATCTCGCTTGTGGCTGCTTCCTTGATCTGTATACCCGCATTGTTGATCAGAACATCAGGGCCTTCCTGCGGTCCCAGATGCTTCTCAACTTCTCTAGCGGCTGCGACAACGCTGCCTTCATCACCGATGTCCAGTTCCACAAAGTGAATGCGGCAGTTGGAATCCTTCAGGAGGACAGATACTTGACGAGCTCTAGATCAAGCCCACGGGATGAGCCGGTGACGAGAAATGAGGACATTATGACGCAAACTTTTGATAGCTTTCGAAGAATAACACGAATTTATGCAGAAAAGATGCCACAACTATTTCATGTAGATAATGAGAAGCGTGGTTTGGTTTTTTATGTCGTTAGACTCCCTCACCAGGTTGATTGGAAATTATTGTTTCGGAAATTCACCCGGATTTTGATAGAGGGATTTCGGCCCTATCTTATTTCTGAATATAGTGCCGAACTATTGGATTGGGAAATTACCGAACTCGACACGAAGGAAATTTGATTAGTGAATCACGAAGTTACCCAGCAGAAAATTACTTTCAACTTACTTGAGACATGCAGCACTCTAGGTCTGAAAATCAGTCTAAATTTTCTAGTCAGAAAGAAATCCTCAACGGCCTCTGTATGAGTAGACCGCCGCTCGTGTTTTCATTGAAGAGCACAAGCACATTATGACGTGCACTCAATAACCTGGCGGGAACCTAGTCGACAAGGAAACTAGCGGACCTGCAGTGTACCACCAGGCACGCCGCACTCAAGAGCAGCTGGAACTCTTATACTCCATTGATAGTCTCTGATTGCAGGGTATTAGTCATTATATCTCCCTGCTCTAAATCATCATATGTGGTGATCAATCATCTAGCAAGAGTTCCGTGTTAGAGGTAATTTCTAGTGTCTCATTTCCTATTAAAAGTAATCTATGTACGAGGTTTCCTACTGAGCTAGTCCTCTGTAAAAGTCCTTAGTCTGGTATTAGTGTTTCTATTGTGATTTGTGCCATACTAATCTCACTATGAGTCCAATTAGGAATCTTTTAGTAACTTCCGGGAAACGCTTAATAGTTTTGACAGTCTTCCTGCATTGATCAAGAATGTAAAAGCTGCGATGGGTATATCTACCCATGGAAAGGCGTTTTCTAATGACCTGCTGCGGGTGGAGGTGTCGGGGCCTGATTGGCCCCATCTCATTCACTCCGAAACCAAACAACAGTCGGCCGCTGATGTTCAGCTCGTGCAAGATGTTGTTCAAACTGAAGCGTCATTTGTAAACGCACTGGAGATGCGTCTTTGCACTTCTCCCATGACCCTTAGGAAATCTCTGTAACCACTTTCAAACCTTACATAATCCTTTTGCGCCGAGCCATTATTTAGGCTTAGACTCAGGCTAACCGTTCTGCACCCCCCGCGGCCAAAGTTATGCTAAATAGAAAATGAGAAGGGGTAATGATACTCGCAGATCCTGACGAACAGGTTGCTGGATGCATCTTAGCCTGAGATTTGTGGGTCGAACACGGTCCAGTCAATGTTCTCAAAGTCGTTGCCCATAAAATTGAAAGGATCAAGCAGGTCAAAAGGAGTCTCATTTCCCTGACCATCGCCATGCTCGGGCTGTAAGGACAGTGATGCTAGGTCAATGCCCGGTGCGTTGTCACCTCCTGATTGCGATTCGGGTGCATTTGACGTTTTAGCGCCATTCAAAATGAGACGGACCGCATGGGAAACTCGCCGCGCATCTCTGCTGACCTGAGACTTTTCCACGCAGATATCATACGACTGCTCGAGCAGCGGAAGCACTTCGCTCTCCGTGGCGGAGTCAATGGCTGGATGCCGCGAGCCTCGTTTGCGATGGGTGTGCACCACCAGGCAGAGCACCATGATGCCTAACAAAAAATCATTCATGGTGAAATTTGTGAGCATCCAACGCTCCGCATGTAGTTGACCACCAGGTGAGAATTCCTTATACATAGCAATAAACTGACTGACGAGTCGTTTTCCAGCTTTGACACAAGATTGAGTACTGAAAACATTGCCTCGGGCCATGTATCTGCGATGTAGAACACACAGACTTTTTAGGTAAATGAATTCGACATATAGTCTGGTCATTATGAGAAAAGGCGCGTCCGCAATCGACTCCGAAAGAGGACGCGTCCGCAGAACATCCGGAATCGTCGTGTACATTTGCCGAATTTCTTCATCCAGCTGAAGGATCTCGGCTTCGGACTTTTCTTTAAAAGAGAGGGTATCTTTGAAGACCTTGCTGAAGCTGATCATTTGCCTGTCTTTGACAATGAACCACAGTAGTCTTGTAGCCTCATTCTCGGATCGAGACACCGGTAAGACTTGTGTGTCTACATCAAAGTCTGAGTCCAAGAGGTTTCTCGGCGACTTGGTGTCACAATTCTCAAGACAAATGTTGCTCGGAAGGCCATGCTGGAAGGAAATCATCACGTCCATCTGCTTGCATGCTGCCCAAAATCGTCTGCGCATTTCACCTTCGAAGACGGTCAGAGATCCAAAGGAGTCTGGATCCCGGTGGTAGCCCATCTCGTACGCCATGCGGACGACGATACCTAGGATCGCTCCAGCTTCTCGGGAGGCATCCAGAGTTCTGAGATTTTTACACTGGGCATAGATAGCAAGTGCCTCCACCGCAAATTGCTGTGATCGATGATACTCCCCTATAACAAGGCATTGCCCGGCAGCTGTATGGAATTTAGAACTTTCGGTGGCCAAGTCATTTTGTGGCGAATGATTTGAATCAGTTGCTCCCCTTATTAGAGATGCCAAACAGCAAATGGAAAATAAAATGGAAAACCAGAGCGGGTTGACACTCGCAGTGTCAGCCCAAAATTCTCGATATTGACGCTGAAATTGATACGTATGGATGAATGGAACAATGAAAGTCTCACCCTGGAAATACAGCGAGAGATACCGATCGACTTCAACTTTCGAAGGCAGATATCGGGAGATGACCTGTTGCACAGAGTAAGAATTTGACGATCCGAATATCAGCTCGCTGCCTAAAGCAGGAGCTTCCGGTGTAGCAGGTTTTTCGGCTTCATGGACGTCGGCATAGCCACCCAAGACTACCTTCAGCTCGTGAATGTCATCCAGAATAGCCGACCAGTGTGTGGAACCGACATATCTTGTGGCATCGACTTTTTCACTTTGAGTCTGAACAACAATCTCTATTGGGTAGCGGGACAATTCTGGACATATCACATCGTTGTCGGATGGCGCCGATTCCTGGTTCCACATCAAATTCTTGACCAATGACTCCAGGTGTGTCAGCCTGCCTTCCACCGTGGCTTGACGACTGTTGTCAACTCTTGATCCCGTAGTCCGCTGGTAAGAGCAAGCGTCTGCATCATCTCTTTTGACGCAGCTGCTGCATGGCTGACCTCGATCGCATCGAAGTTTAGATTTCCTGCATTGATTACACACAAGCGACTCCCTGTGCCGCTTCGTCACCTTTGCGGCGGAAGACTCATGTAAGGTATCCCTACGCGCTCGGAACTTGCCAGTGAAGCTTGAAAAGTCCGACATCTTCCGTGACAGTGGCTAGTACCTGGTGTGCCTCGAAAGTTTGATGCCCGTCAGCTGATATAAAAGAAGAGATTGAGAAAGTGTTGTTCTTGAAGCATATTATTCACAACATCATGGCCTACCAGCACAAGCCAGATTAGGCGTTGTGGTGCTCGGCTTGATGTCGTACAGTAAGCATGCACAGCTGTCATCTGAGTCACGTGGCTGAACCTTCGGTCAGGTGACGGCTGCCAGATGGGCTATGAGATCACCCCCAAGACACCTCTACGTGGTGCTGGGGATCAGTACTCTGAACAGCTGTTTCGTGTGCTGCTTCCAGAGGAAGCCAAGATCTGCTCAAGGCGAGGAGAGAGGGGGAAATGGCTGTGTCGTCGGTCGAAAACCACCTTCTCGCAATGGTCGACGATATCAAGGGATTGCTAAGGCCTGCCTCCCACCTTACCGCGCTATCAAGATGGACTTGACAAGAATTCAAAGAAGAGCTCCATGAACGACGGATAGTGAAGACTTTCTGCGTGGGTCTTGCGCCACTATCATCAAACGAAGAACTCTCGCCGCCTCCTACAAATACGTGCTGGCAACTGCTCGAAACACCATTTATCTGTGCAAATACCGTCTTTCTGCTCGAATTGCCCGTCGAAAATATTGTCTATTTGGAATACTGGCTACTTGGACTCTCTGTTTTTGTCGTGACGTTGGCTCTCTGTATCTAGTTCATATTTGTTGGGCTTTGCTGGTCTGTAACCACTTGCTAGGGGGCTGCATACGATCCGAGGTCGTGAAAAGCCTGAGGAATAAATCAATTAATCAACCATGAGATCACATGATACGAAAAAAATGTCCTTAGCAGCTTGTGCTTTTCTCTACAACTTCCTGGGGACGCCAAGATAGGGGCGTAAACAGGCAGATAGGCTGCTTGAAACTCTCAGCCCCGTCGAAAACCAAGAAACAAGACGCGTCACTGTGGAATCAGGAAACCCCGGCAACCATATCAACCACTCAAAGCAAACCCAGCTATCTAGTGTCACTCTGGACATCAATAATTTTTTTTCTCTGCAAATTCGATAATAGAAAAAGGGTTTAATCCATCTTGCGAGGTAGAAATGAGCTTCTGAAAACTACCAGGGTTGAACACCGTCCCGACGGACGACTTTTCCGGTGTCTTGATCGCGAGCACCTTCAACCACGTCTCGCACAAAATTCGCCCCTAAAGCTGGATCTTGTGCGCCCATCTGCTTGTTCATATCCTGGTTGCCGCCCAGACCAGTTGCTAGGAATCCCGGTGAAATGCACCAAACTTTGACACCGTCTTCTCGCAGGATCCGGGTCCACTCGCGCATCATCATGTTCATGCCAGTCTTGCTGGATCGGTATGCCGCTACGGCAGGCTCTTTCTTGGGCCAGCCCTTTGCCGGAGACTGATTCAATTTGATCGACGCATTCTGACTTTCAGCCAGTGTCGACATGCCGCTCGTGATGAAGATGAGTCTCGGATCCGACGATTTCAGGAGAAGCGACACGAAGGTATGAGTAAGGATGCATGTTCCAGTGGTGTTGACGTTCCATGATTTGTTCCACATCTCTCGCATCGTCATATTCCCGAAGCTAAACTGCTGGTCGAACAGACCCCCTATCTACGTATTAGCCTTCCATCCGGCCTTAAAAGTATCGGGTGACCCTTACCTGCGTTGTTGATCAAGACATCCACGCGGCCATATTCCTTGGCAACATGATCGAATGCTTTAGATATCGAGTCATCATCTTCAATGTCGACCTCGATTGTCTTGACGACACTGGGACTCCGAGGGAATTCTGCCTGCACTTCTTTGGCTGCAGCGTTGGCTTTGTTGAGGCTCCGGCCCGCGAGCAGTATCGTGTATGCTTTGGGTGACCGCAACAAGGCCTTGACCGTTTCAAGTCCAAGACCAGTATTGGCACCGGTGATCAAGATGATTGGGTTGGAGGCCATCTTTGTTTTCTTCCTTACGTCTTATTTGTAGATACAATTATTTAGTGAACAGCAACACAGTCACTAGCGCAGACGCAAGCACTGCCCTGATATATTAGTTTTTTTCTTGGAGGTATATAAATTAGCCTCGGACTCTATGATGTCAGTCCGATATTCTAACTGTAGAAGGTAGTGCTAACCTTCAAAATATGTTCGGTATGAACGGATTTCGGAGGAGGCCCCTTCAAAATTGCCTTTTCGGGAAATAGTGTCGGCCGAGTGTAATTTCCATATTGGTCGGCTGTAAGTGGAGGGGAGAATCAGCAATGAGCAATTTGATTGAGGGTGTGCAACATATTGAATTTAAATAGACGCGAATGATAAATTATGTTTTAGAAGCGCTAAAAAAATCTGTTCACCCTTTCATGTAGGTCCGAACGTCCGACGACCACATCAAGTACATCAGTGTCCGTGATGGCTTTGACGCGGTTCAGGTGAAGGATGTGCGAGTCTGGCAGACGATGTGGCATGGTGTAACCCCTGAACAAGGAACTTGCACCCCAGTCTAGATGGATTCAATCCGCTCTCCCACTAAAGAAGAGCTTCGGACTCTACTGCGACAAGCCAAAGAAAGCGCTCAGCAAGCAGAACAACGCGTTCACCAAGCAGAACAACGCAACCAG
This sequence comes from Lipomyces lipofer, assembly GCA_003705915.2. Classification (NCBI taxonomy): domain Eukaryota; kingdom Fungi; phylum Ascomycota; class Lipomycetes; order Lipomycetales; family Lipomycetaceae; genus Lipomyces; species Lipomyces lipofer. The sequence continues at coordinate 182,322 of PPJX02000006.1, read as the reverse complement.
AACACGACATTCAGTCATCGCTACATATCAAAACCTCTTGTTATTCAAACTGATTGATCACTTACAACGAAGGGCTCTATCACTAGCCCAGCAGGCCGTCTGTGCCCAACTCTCTCTTTTGCCTGGTTTTCTTTCTGCCTGTTTTGCTGCTTCCGGATTCTTGTCGTAAATGAGACGATCTCACAGGCATGTTCATCGAGATCTACATTTAGGCTGATTTCCATTCTAAACTGATTTGACCCTGGCGCACCATGGAACTGTTGAATGATCCAAGCTCTGTGGTTTGTCGATCAGAAGATTTTGATTATGTGAGACGATGTTACAAACTAACGTAATCAAGAGATCACGTCGCTTCGTCACGTAAACGAAAAAGGTGGAGTAAACTCCCGGGAACATATTGTCGTCCTGCGAATAATCGGTCATCTAAATCTTCTCGACAAATTCATATGTGGTCGGCCCCAAACCCAGCGGACCAATAACACGATCAGCAGTCCTAACCCTACGTGTCCCTGGCGCGGATCAGCCTAAGGGCCATGAAGGAAATATCGTTCATAGAGCATCGCGGTTAAATAATTATTATCATCAAATTTCATTATTATATATCAACCAAATATACCGGTACCTAACTTTATATAGAACACACCAAAACAAATTCCCACCAATCCAATATCAGAAACTACGTCAAAAAGAAAAAGAGGATTCGTTGATTACAGTACATTACAGAACTTACTGTGCTTGCTCGTCCGACATCTCCTTATGCTGCGGTGCCCTCTTTTCCACATCCGCGGCGCCCTCGGCATCATCATCCTCCTCCTTCTGCCGCTCGAAATAACTCTCCACGCTCAAATCTGCCGCCCTATTCTCCGGACCCAGAAACATGACGACCAACACGAATGCAAACACGCATCCCATAAAGATCGCCATGACCTTGCCGTAGTTGTACCGCTTGACTGTGGCGTTCTCCGCGTCCTCAAGCGGGAAGCGAGTGCCGATGGTGGCCTCGATTGTCGACGAGGCGGACGAGGCGAGATTGCCGAGCTGGTAGGCGATGCCGACAATGAATGCGCGGAGCGCGGGTGGGGACAGCTCGGAGAGGTAGATCGGGATCACGCCCCACGCGCCCTGGACCATGAACTGGAGGAAGAACACGGCGGCGAAGATGCCATTGTTGCGGACGAATGCCCAGGGGTATATGAGCGCGCCGCCGAGTACGCACGCGATGAGGACGGACAGACGGCGACCGATCAAGTCCGACGTGTGGCCAAAGAAGATGCCGCCGGCAATGGCGCCGAGGTTCGCGACGACCATGGTCACGGTTGTCTTGTTGGCGGAGAATTGCAGTTGGACTTCGAGCATGGTGGGGTACAGGTCCTGGGAGCCGTGGGACATGAAGTTGAACCCCGCCATTAGGACGACCATGTAGATGAGGACGTGCCAGTAATCGCGCAGCGACTTCTTTGCGTTCTGGACGAACGCGGTCTTGGGCGATAGACGCTCTAGCTGCCGCTGCGCGATGTACGTGTCCGTCTCGGGAAGCATCAGTCGGAACAGGATGATGAGAACAGGCGGGCAGGCGCCGAACCAGAAAAGCGACCGCCAGCCGTGCGGTGTGGTGTACGTGAGTGCCCGGTTGAACACGACAGCCAACAAGTATCCCAGGGCATACCCCTCCTGGAGCATGCCAGAGATGATGCCCCTCGCCTGGACCGGACAGTCCTCGAGCGCCGTCGCTGCGCAGTTACCGTAGATTCCGCCCATAGCGATGCCAAACAGCGCGCGCACGGCCAAAAACTCCTTATACGTCTGCACGAAGCCCGTTCCAAGCTCGAGCGCGATAAACAGCAAGCAGTTCAAGATGAACGGCCACTTGCGTCCATACTTGTCGGACAGCAACCCAAAGACAAACGCCCCTATGGACCGCAGCATCAGCACGAGAGTGATGCCCCACGTAATCTCCTTGACGGAGCGGCCGAGAGACTCCGCGATTGCGCTTGCTGTGAGCGAGACGGTGAAGAAGTCGAACGCGTCCCAGGTCCAGCCGGTGAGCGCGACGAAAAAGAAAAGCCACTGTTTCCGGTTAAGTAGGCGGAGGGTCGGGATCGGGTTCTCGAACCTGGCGCCGGGCGGCGGCTTGAGCGACGAGACACGCGTCGTGAGGTGGTGGTCGAGCCGGGACCTCCAGGATTTTAACGGTGCTGTCGACGACGCGATTGATGGCTCCATATTGTGCTATAGTGGTAGAACGAGTGCAGGTACTGCGAGAGGTATCAGAACACGTCAGTAGGGAAGTAGCAGAACAGCGTATATATAGCGCCGTCTCGGGCAATCGATTCGGACAGACACGGAAGAGCGATCCCACGCGACGAGTGGCAGAGGGCTGCCAAAGTCAACATCGTGACCGTAACCATACATCAACCCCGCCCCGGTTCCCAGCACCCGATCTGCGCCGGCGGCCAGATCATGGTTGGAGATTCAGGTGTCCCGAAAGAGCGGCGAGTCAGATCCACAGACCCGTGGTCCGGGCTCCTGAACCATACCTTCGATTGTTCTGGTGCATTCAGAAATATCGCCGGACATCACGAAATAATGGGTCAGAAACGTAGATCTAGCTCGTCGAGCACGTGCCATGCACAGCAGAATACTGACATAAGAGAAATGGCAGGAGTCTCTCCAAACCGAACTACTACTACGTTTACTCCGCCTCGTTTCAAGCGCAATCCAGACAGAATTTTTATTTTTATTTTTATATTTTTTTTTTAGTTCGAAATTTGGACGAAGGTAGGATCGTCGAAGTCGAGAAGTTCACCTCTGCCAGGCGCATCCGGCGCTCGGTACAACGTACAATAGTCGGAACCGTTTTAATTCTTAGTCCTAACACTTCGCTTGTCTTTGTTGGTCCATACAAGCTTCAGCGAGAGCCTAATCCAGTTAGTTATTTGCTGGCTAACAGTAGTCGATGCTGTCGCAATCACTACGACATACAGTACATCTTGCGATTGACTGCCCAAGCCATGCGGACCCGACCCGACCCGACCCGACAGCGTAGCATTCGAGGCTCGCACCAACCCATGCACTGTGCGCCAGGGTAGCAAGGTTAGCGCCGATCCGGAAGAGTACCATATTGGCCCGAAAGATCGCCGTAGTTAGTTATCAAGTGCTCTTCGAGATGAAAAGCCATCAAAACTGCTGGCTTATGCTTAATCTTGTTCTGTGCCGCCCCCGCCCTCGTCGGCTTATTAACCGAAACGGGTGGGTCCGGAGCTGGGCGAGGCACAATGATGGGTGTGACGAGAACGAAGTCTGCTTGTGCTGTACCGTCGGGCGTTGAAAGAGGGGTTGGACCCCGGATTCCTCCGTCCAGCAGCGAAGTACTGGCGTACAGGCATGGCATCCTGCTGCAGTACAGCCGTGTGGTACCTGACTTGTCGTTTGGCGACAAGCCTCGCTGGTCTTTGTCTCGGACGCCTATTATGGGCCCTTAGGCCTTGGCGTCGGGTGCGCTATCCGAGTGCGGGGTTGCCTGCGGCGTAGAGTTTCGCGGAGTATCCGCATCTAGCATAGCATCTCACCGCACCATGCGGACCTCAGCTTCCTAGTACATCCTCAAGTTGTGGAACTGGTGCTCGTTGTGTTGCGTCCAGGATATGTAATTGTCATGTTGCTCGTGCAAATGACAAGACATCAGCGATATGCTCTTTTCACCGTTCCGGAGGTGGAAGAAATAACTGTTGCATTATACTACATTATTGGCTTACATGCACGGCGCCGCGCGTTGCCTGCCAAAACCACACGCGTGATGTTGTATGCGGGGATCGTGAGGGGATGTGAGGCGTTTGGCTGGTTTAACCCCATGATGCTTCGCTTCTTGTTTGTACAGATACTACTCTTATGCCGTCATATTCAAAAGATTCCAATACTATCGGTAGTTGAGTACGAAGATTCCAATATTATCGGTAGTTGAGTACGAAGTCTCTAAGATGCACTGGGCCATTTGCCCACCTGCTTCCTAGATGTTGCGTTGTATATAAAAATCGAGAATGACAGTCCTTGCTGTTTATGCGCGTTATGCATTAAATTGTATGTATAAATTGTATGTATAATAAACTGCAATGTAGTACAAACGCTTCTCTTCTGTGCCTGCCTGGTTCCCACCACTTTACAATTAAGTTAGTTTGACAAATGCCGGAGTCATGACTCGTTTCACGCGATTATGTCGACCAAACTCATTCTTTAGTGGACAGCCTGGTGGATCCGATCTGGCCTTTTTTTTGTATCGGGCACCTAGCGTGCTTCTCAGCTGGTCTGTTAAATTTCAACCCTAACTACTAAATCCGGACTGCGAAACCCTACTTAATTGTAGCGGCGACACCGACGCGTGGGTTCATGAAATAGCATACTAATAACGAATTGGACCAGCAGCACGTATATACATTACAGTATATACTTCATAGGTTAACAAAATTCGTATGGGGGCGGGCTATGAGACACATTTTACACTTAAAAAAAATATACATATGCAATATACAAGCTCTGGCCCATATCAAATCTACCCACTCGTCTTAATAAACGCTCTGTTCTCCATCGCAATCTTGTGAATCGCATTCCTCTTGTCCATCGCCGTACCCGCATCCACTGCCCTCTTCATAGCGACGATCGCGTCTCCCAATCTTACGCCATACGACGGCGACGGCCGCTTATGCGCCTCTTCGAGCAGCCACTCGAGCGACTTCCTGTGTCTCTGTCGCGCCGTCAGCGCCTTCGGAACCGAGAACTGTTTCGCGCCGGACTTGACCTTCTGGATCTTGACGAGCGGGGCCGTCTCCTCCACAACGTATCGCAGCACTTCCACCGGATCCTGACCCAGTCGTAGTCGCACAATCACAAACGCCTGGCCCACGATCCGCACCGCGACTGTTTTCTTCCCGTCACGCATAACCATGTTCACCATGTGCGAGACGACGGGGTCCTCCTTCAGCGGAAGGACAAATTCCTTTGCCCTGAGGGCCGCTTCGGCCTGGTGCACGGGGTCCGACGCAACCGGATGCGCGCGCTGCGCGTCCTCCTCGAGACCTTCGCGCTTCTCTTCGACGTCGCGTAGGATGGGCAGGAGCGCCTGCGCACCGGTCTTGGCGATATATTCGGCAAGACTCAGCCCTGACTCGCGAAGTTTAATGAGGTGGTGGGCCAGCTCGACAAGCAGTGGGACTGATGGTCCATCGACGGGTGTGGATGTGGCTATGGAGGATGATTTGCTGAGGAAATCAGAGACAGGCGTGCCCTGTTCTTCCTCGGGAGTTTTCTCCGGCGATTCGGCCGATCCAGTGGTCTCTGGTGTGTGGCTTGCCACAGTGCCATCTCCATCCTTCAGGACCTCAGGTGCGTTCTCAATGGCATCTTCTGACCGTGCGAAGATGTCGCCGATAGGCGTTCCCTGCTGTTTCTCGACGGACCTTGTCGTTTCCGACTCAGCCGGCACGAGTACCTCCGCTGCAGATTCCGTCTCGACCGGACTCTCCTCCCCTTTCGGCGGCGCACGCCCACCGCTGTTCACCTCCGTCCGCGCGAGAGGATCTTCAGCTGGCGTGGCATGCACCTCCTCCTCAGGTTTCAGTTCCTTTTGCGTTGACTTATTAGCGTATAACGGACCCTCCTCCTTCAACTCGTCTTCCACGGGCGTCTTGTAGTTCTGCTCCGTATGGGACTCTGATGTGCTGGTAGGGATCGTCGCGTTGTCCCTTTTCTCATTGAGGAAGGGCCGCGAGGTAGAGAAAAAACGGTGACATGGTCTCGTGCATGCTGCTATACTGTGTATCCGGACGTATGCTGGTAGTCGGGGGGATAGGCCGGCGGATGCGACGGTCGTGAAGGGACGGGAATACCGGGCGAGACGGAAGATTGTGCTGGTTGCCGACGGCATTGTACCGTGGAGGACTTCCGGTACTGAAGGAAATGACGGTTGGTAGCGGAGAGGTGGAACTGCGGCGGCGGCTAGCGTCGACAGTTGGATGGGCTTGTTCTCAGCTTCCTCGCTTGTGATTTCCGTGAAGAAAAAATGTGTAGTTGGTGGTGGCTCGCATAGTTGTGCAGGGACCGCGCGACGGTTATGCCCTGCGGCGTTATGCGTGGAACGCTCGGGCACCGCTTATTCAATGAACTGTTAGAAGTCGAATCATCGACGTAGTATGCTGACCCCCCCCCCTAAACGTAGCCTCGTCGGCTGTCATTTTTTTATTTATTTTATTCATTATTTTTATATGTGCTGGCATTTTTCTTCGATAGTTCGTTTATAGACCTATTTTACTATTTTTTTATTTTACTGTGACTTGCGGATCAAGCGGTTCTATCTGGAAGCTCCCGACGCATACACCATCAACCCGATAATAGACCGCTCATCGACAGACAACCCGCCACCGGTGCAACGCGATTCCGCGAAGAATTCCATGAATTTCACTGTATCTCCTGCTACAATTTAGTATACATATAGTGTCTGTATATATACACGTACGCTACTTCACACTTACCCTTCTTCTTCGCCAATACAACAATGGCCACTCCGAACTTTACAGGCAACTACCGTCACGGCCGACACGTCAACCTCGCGCGCAGCTCCGCATCCTCCCACCGCAGCTCGCAGTCCGTCCTGAAAGAGGCGTCCGCGGCACGGGCGCTCCGCGAGCAGGCACGGCAACAGGAAAGAGCCGCGTTGGTGATCCAGGCGTTCTACAGGGGCCGAACGGACGTTGGGCGGGCTCGCGCACTGGTGCGCGATCGCTTCGTCACCAGTTTGGATGGCGGTCGCGGGTCCATGGAGCCGAATGCTGCGGTGGGGATGTTTGTATTCTTTTACGGGAAAGGCGGGGATGCGAGAGATAGGGCGCTTGTTCCGGACCTGGAGCGCGTTCTGGATATGGGGAGAAAGGTCGGGGAGGTGGATACGCCGATGGCGAGAAAGTTGGCACAGATATTGTTGGATTGTCTGGCAAAGACCGGGGAAGGGATGGAGGAAGTGCGGGGTTCGTGTTTGAGGATACTAAGGGGCGTACAGGGGAAGGTGCCGTTGGAGACGGTGATCGAGGCATATAGTTCGCTGTTTGCAGTTGTCAGCGATAGTCGAACCGCAATTGCGGTCGTCGACAACGTCATTCTCGCGACGGAGACGGAGCCGGACAAGAATAGGGCGCTTGTTAATTATGTCAAATACTTTCTTTCTACGCCACATCTGTTTGAGAAAGTCGCAGACAAGCAAAGCCAGATTCGTATTCAGGAGGTCTTCGGTTTCCACAATCAAATTGTGCCGCTTCTCGCTTCAGCAGACATTGCATCGACTGTAGTAGGATACAAATCAGAGACAGAGAAAGACTCGCGGCTATTGTGGCTGCTGGGAAACGTTCTGTACACCTGGCGCAATCCACGGACCCGTATGCAGCCTTTACTGACCGTGCCGTTCATGTCTGCGCTGTCAAATGTTCTGCGGGCCTTATCGGTTGGTGCGGCAAAGAAGCTTGCCAAGTCAGCTGCAGGCACCCGCAACAACGAGGTCGACTCCTTCGTCATCGACAACCTCATTGTCCTCAAGGATAGACAGATCATCGAGATGGCGGTCGCTCCTGTGAAGGACATGCTCGCAACGAGCAGCACAGCCGTCAAATTGGACGACCTCCTTGCTACCTGCATATATTTCGTCAGCATCCTCCGAATATGGCCGTCCAAGAACAGCGAAGTTCGATACTACCTCTATCTCTCGCCCGAATACATGCTTCCACTGTTTTTCAAGACGCTCCAGGCATCGCGAGTATACAACACAATCATGTTTGCGAGTTCGGGGTGTGCCGTGTCGTCGTCGACGACGAGTTTGTGGGCTCCGGCGAAGGATGATGAGTATCGCGATATTGCGATTCAGGAATGGGAAATTCTTTCGTTGTTTCTGGACATATGCTGGCATTGGATGATAATGACGGATGATGACGAGTTTTTTGATGTGATGCAGTACGGACTGTCGCTTACGGATGTGCGTGACCTTGGCACTTTCCTCAAAATTTTGGTGTTCCTCATCATCTGCAACGAGGATCCAACTACCGTTATTCATCGTGGCCGGCAGATCAAAGTCGGGATTAGCGGTGGAAATGATTTACGACTTTCTAATAGTAGCGCGCTCACTCTTAACAAAGTTAAAGCCGACGCCATCGGTATCATGAGACAGATCTTCTACCGCAACTCGAGGAGACGGTTTTTGGACCACAATTACTGGCTCATGGCGGACCGCATCGACATCCCCGCTTTCACGGCGCAGGCCGTCGTCGACGAGGACAAGGTGGACCAGTACTTTGAGCAATCAGAGCGGGACAACAGCGAGAGCATATCCTCCGATGACGCAGACAGCGACCAAGCTGACAATATATTCGCGTCCGGCTCTTCCCGCGTTTCGCGTCGCGACCTCCGCGCCCGCATGATAATGACGCCACGCATCGAGGTGCTACAGAAAGTCCCGTTCGTCCTGCCATTCGATGCCCGTGTCGAAATATTTGAGCGCTCACTCGACCTCGACCGTCAGAAGAACGGGCTCGATCGCGACTATGAACTGCGCTGGCGAAGGCATAAAGCCGATATCCGGAGATCGCACATGCTGGAGGATGCCTTCAACCAGCTGAATCATCTCAAGCATGAGCTCAAGTCGCTGATCGGGATCACGTTCGTGAGCGACTACGGCGTCGAGGCGGGAATTGATGGTGGCGGAATCACGAAGGAGTTCCTCATCGGGGTGTGTAAGGAAGGGTTTGATCCGGCATTTGGGTTGTTTCTGGAGAATAGCCAGAATTTGCTATATCCCAATCCTGGAGCAACCAGTCCAGAGCAGTTGCAGTACTTTGAGTTCCTTGGTCGCATCATCGGGAAGGCACTGTATCAGGGCATTCTTGTTGAAGTTTCATTTGCCCAGTTCTTCCTTAGCAAGTGGCAAGTTCAGAATAACACGATATTTGGTAGCGGATTCCGCAACACATTCGACGATTTGTGGAGTCTCGATCCAGAACTTTATCGCGGCCTCATCGATCTTAAAAAGTATACGGGTAACGTGGAGTCAGACTTTTCTCTCAATTTCACCATCACAGACAGCCACAACCATTCCGTCGAGCTCATCCATGGTGGCTCACAGGTGTCCGTGACGTCGGCCAACAGACTGAGATATATCCACGAAGTGGCGAACTTCAAGCTCAACAAGGAGCTGTACCGCCAAACTAGTGCGTTTCTGTCGGGGATGAACGATTTGTTGTCGCCCACGTGGTTGGTCATGTTTAGCCCTGATGAAATGCAGACATTGGTCGGCGGCGCGGCATTACCGATTGATCTTGATGACTGGAAGCGGCATACGGTGTATGGGGGCTTTCTGGAGAAGGATCCAACGATTAGATATTTCTGGGAGGTTATCGAGGAGCTGAATGATGAGTATGTCCTAGTTCTGGTGCAAGCATAGAGATGCTGATTACTGACTGTGCATTACAGGGAGGTACGCAATGTGCTCAAGTTCGTAACGTCCGTCTCCCGCGCGCCTCTTCAAGGATTCGGTTCACTTAAGCCGTATTTCACTATTCGCGAGTCGGGGACGGCTCAGGATCGTCTTCCAACTTCATCAACTTGCGTCAACCTCCTGAAGTTGCCTCGGTATCAGACCAAGGAGCTGCTCAAGAGCAAGTTGATGTACTCAGTCTCGTCTGGAGCTGGTTTTGATTTGTCTTGAGAGGATTAGTCGCATCGATGTTTGTTTCATCTAACCTCGTTTTTGTTGCATCGTTCTTTACGCGAAGCCGTAGGCCGCATATCTTTTTTTTGTTCTCGCTTGATTGGTTATGAATTTGGACGCAATTATTAAGGTGTTAAGATTATGTATTGATCTTGTTCGGTTTGCTGTTTGGAGGAAATGGATGGTTTAATACGTGAAATTGCATAATGCATTGGCATAGAGCGTTCCACTGTTTATTATTATTATATGTTAATGCATTATAGTTGATCTCATTGGCCATCAGACTTTAAGTGCCCAATAGCTTGTTCGGTGACCTGTAAGCTCGGGCGCACGTACTGACTGTGCTGTATGCACGGTACTGTTTATGTACTGTAAACAGACCAACATATATTGTTCTGTATAAACAATGGCCTCCCGACTAAGGCGTTCCTTCCCACTTGCTTCTCCCTAAAGGGCAGTCCCATTTGTGCACTCAACACTGAAGCACTTGCGCGCGTAACCGCTCACCCTCTTCTGTAGTTCCAACACATATGCACCAACGTCGCTTCACGGAGCTCTCTACCCACAACAGAAACCGAATTTGCCTCCGTTAATTTTTCACTCCCGTCCCAAGTGTTTGTCTTTTCATTTCCTTAGCACTCCTCGCTCCAAAAACAACCTTTTTCAATATTCCTCCGCCTTTCTTAATTTTTTTAAAATTCTCAAAAAAATTTTAAAAGAAGAAAAAAAAGCCGTTTCTTATCATTTATTCTTCATTTGCTTGTCGATTTAAGAATCGTCTTCTTGTCGACTTGCATTGGGATTTTTTCTTCTTGGGAAGTTGAGATAAACGAGTAACGAGAAAATTTTTCGTCAGTAGTTAGAGGTAGGATTCCCGATTGATTTATCTTTATGAGTATCTATAGAAAGTGTGATGGGGCGCTCATTCAATTCATTTGCTCTATTCGCCACTTTTTCGGGTTTGATTTTGGTTCAGAAGCTTATATATTTCGATTTATTAAGGAACAGCTCAACTACTACGTCACCTTACTAGACGACTTATCGATTCATTCGTCGTTTTATTCTTTTTCTTCATCCCAGTCTTACTTGACTCGATTGTTGCCAATCTCAACCTTTCTGACAAATCCATATTTTTCGACTTCGCCTGATCTCTGCCATGTCCGACGCCGCTGTTGCTTCCGCCACTGAGGAGCTCAAGAACCTCTCCGTCGAGACGCCCGCGGCTCAGACAACCATTCTCACCGCTGAGGCTGCCGCTCCTGCTGCCAAGGAGACTCCGGCCGCTACCAACGGCAACGCTCCCACCGAGGCCGAAGAAGCTGCCTCCACAACCGAATCGGAGCCTCCTGCGACTAGCGGTGCCCCTGCCGCCGGTGCCGCTCACTCCGCGTCTCTATATGTTGGCGAGCTTGAACCCACTGTCACAGAGGCTATGCTCTTCGAGCTCTTCAACCAGGTTGGCCCCGTTGCGTCCATCCGTGTTTGCAGAGACGCCGTCACCAGACGCTCGCTCGGCTATGCGTATGTCAACTTCCACAACACAGCTGATGGTAAGCTTCCACTTGATTGTGGCTTCATGGTCTTAGAAAATCCTTTTATTGCATGGATGGATGCTGATTGTGAGAAGGTGAGCGTGCCTTGGAGGAGCTGAACTACTCCTCGATTAAGGGTCGTCCTTGCCGTATCATGTGGTCGCAGCGTGACCCCTCACTCCGCAAAACATGTGCCGGTAACGTCTTCATCAAGAACCTCGACACTGCGATCGACAATAAGGCCCTCCACGACACCTTCAACGCCTTTGGCAACATCCTGTCCTGTAAAGTCGCCGTCGACGAGTATGGTCAGTCGCGTGGCTACGGTTTCGTCCACTACGAGACCGCCGAGGCGGCTGAGAACGCCATTAAGCACGTCAACGGCATGTTGCTCAACGACAAGAAGGTTTTTGTCGGCCACCACATTGCTAAGAAGGACCGTCAGTCTAAGTTCGACGAGATGAAGGCTAACTTCACCAACGTCTACGTCAAGAACGTCGACTCCGAGGTCACGGACGACCAGTTTCAGGCTCTCTTTGAGAAGTATGGCCCAATTACTTCGGTTTCGCTCGCCCAGGACGATGATGGCAAGTCCCGTGGATTTGGATTCGTCAACTTCGACAACCACATGGACGCCGCGAAAGCTGTAGACGAGCTCAACGAGTCCGAGCTTAATGGCAAGAAGTTGTATGTTGGTCGTGCCCAGAAAAAGCACGAGCGTGAAGAGGAGCTCCGCAAACAGTACGAGGCTGCGCGTCTCGAGAAGATGTCCAAATACCAGGGTGTCAACCTTTACATCAAGAACCTGGACGATGACGTTGATGATGACAAGCTTCGGGAGGAGTTCTCTGAGCACGGTACCATCACGTCCGCCAAGATTATGCGAGACGAGAATGGAAAGTCCAAGGGGTTTGGTTTCGTCTGCTTCTCGTCTCCTGACGAAGCCACCAAAGCTGTCACCGAGATGAACCAGCGCATGCTCAACGGAAAGCCGCTCTATGTCGCACTTGCTCAGCGCAAGGATGTCCGCAAGTCCCAGCTCGAACAGCAGATCCAGGCTCGCAACCAGCTCCGTCTGCAGCAACAGGCTGCCGCCGCCGGTATGCCCGGACAGTACCTCCCCAACCCCATCTTCTACGGCCCCGCGGCTGGCCAGCAAGCCGGTGGTTTTATTCCCCCTGTCCCGGCGGGACGCGGGGTACCCTTTCCCGGCGCCAACCCACAGATTCTCCTCCAGCAGGGTGGCATCCCACCCCGACCTGGCCAGGGCATCCCATCTCAGCAGCAATGGGCTCCTCGGGGTGGCATGACTGGCCCTAACGGTCAGCCCATCCAGATGTACGGTATTCCTCCTATCAGCTACAACGGATACATGCAGCAACCGCCTGTTCCTGGCCTTCCCGGACAGGTCCCCGGCCAAGGACCCCAGCAAGGTCCTCCCCAGGGCCAGGTCCCTCCTCAGCAGGCCGGTGGCCGTCCTCCTCGTAGCGGTAATTACGTCCCCGTTCCCGGTCAGGGTGGCCGTGCAGGTGGCGCTCCCCGAGGTGGCAGACAGCAGCACCACCAGGTCCGCCGCGACGACGACATTGCGTCCTCCCCCGTCGCAGCTCCCTCTCCGGCGGCTGCTGCTCCCACTTCGGCTTCAGGCTCGGCGATTACTGCTGCGTCGCTAGCGGCTGCTGCTCCTGAGGTCCAGAAGCAGATCCTCGGCGAGGCACTGTACCCTAAGATTGAGGCAGAGCAGCCCCAGCTTGCTGGCAAGATCACTGGTATGCTACTTGAGATGGACAACGCCGAGCTGTTGAACCTACTTGAGGACGACGTCGCTCTCAAGGGCAAGATCACCGAGGCGGTGGTTGTGTACGATGACTACTTGAAAAACAAGGAGACCGAGAGCACGGTTTAAATGTGGGGAGCACGGGGAGGAAGGGGGTAGATGAAAAGGGTATGAACGGGCAGTTCTTATGTGGAGGATGGATGGAGAGTTTCAGAAAAAGTTTGCTTGTCAGTCTTTTTTGTTGTGTGGTAGTTTGTATTTTTTCCGTCTTTTTTGTTTCGCTTTGTTGTCTTAGTAGGGTTTTTACAGTGTCTTGCAAATAATTGTCGCCTCTGCAACGTCAGATATTTTTTCCAGACAAATATTTAGGAATTCGACTATTTCTTGACAGAATAGCTATTTACTAGTGCAGAGACCAGCGGATGAATAGGATAGATTCCGAGGACATTTACCTATCATACGATGAATAAAAATAAATTTTAATGTGTGCGAAGAATTCGGTTCACTTCGTGAAAGACAAGGGAATTTAGGGATTATCTCCTTTCTCAGCCACCGCTTTCGCACCACGTTCGATAAAGCCACGAATATTTCTTTTAATGGGGCGTTAATAGGAGGCGACAAGTTATATGTTCATTCGTTGCTATCCACCTTGGAACCTGACGAAGGAGGCAGTAGAAGTGAAATGCTACTTGACTCCGTCGCGCTCCGATGCTGAACAGCCTTCCACGTCACAACGCCGAAACCTTACGACTTCGTAGTCTCCATGAAGATTTACTGCTGGCAAAATATCACCGAGAACAATGCGCGTTCGCTCGTGATTATCGTCGACGTCAGTGGATGGTGACGAGTCAAGAGTGGGAACGTATTGGATAGTTCACTTGAATACAAGTTACGAAGTAGTTTAGAAGTGGGCCAATTTTGCAATATCAACAAAACTACTGCCGGACAGTAACTCGTTCAACCGGGGAGTTTCTGTAGCGAGTGGGCCAAGAGTACGAGTGTCCAGCTGTTATTCTCAAACGCAATCAAAATACACACTTTACGCGATATTCCTGCCATGAATTTCAATTAGATCGCGCGCCAAAGGCAGAGCCTTAAGGTGAAGCTCAAGGGCTCCGGCACGCAGTCGATCCATCAAAGAAACGTGATAGACCACTTTTGCGACTAATACCAGAAGATGCCCGCTTTTCTGGAGATGGGACCACATTCTGTGCACCGAGATAAACTAGTTCGCCTCGCGCACCGTAACGGAGATCGATGAGGGAGAGGAGGAAGTGAGGAGGAGTAGTACGAGGCTTGTCAACATGAACGTCTCCTTCAAAGGTCCTCAATGCGGCGAGAAGAAGCAGCCCACGCCATTTTCGCTAAAAAATCAATAGACGCATTGTTGAGCGAACCGTCGGCCGATTGAAGCGAAAGGTGAGTGAGAATCAGAGAGCGACCAGCGCAGAATTGTTATGCTCCACAGCTAATTTGTACCCAAAAATATTTTGCGGGAGTTCAGAATAGTCTTGAATTCATATTCCAATTCCACACTGACTTCGATAGGTGAAGGGGTTCAGAAACTTGTCCCGGAAAGTGGCACTGTTCGGGAAATTCGAACGGCAACTGAGCAGGAAACTGAAGTAACTCACGGAAGCTTGATGAAAAGGATATCGGAGCCTTAACCTCAAGCGCGGTAGGTAGATGGTAGTGCAGCTCCGGTCCTCATTAGTCGAGCCTGCCTTTCCGACGCACCATGTACCGGGAGGTTCCCGCCTCCTCGCCAGGCAGCGTTCGTCGGCATACTCTGAGTGCTCGTCGCGCTAGGTTCGTAGGTGACCCCAGGCGACTCCACGATATTACCCCATGAGCTCGTGGCCAAGCTCCACACTGTCGAGCGTAGCCATGGCTCCGGCGATAAGGTTCTAGCGAGTTCGGTGCGGACCGGACCTGAATAAGGTTTACTTGTACCAGCAAAAGACCTAACCCGACGCCCTAACCTGATCAGTAAGGTTTCAATTTGTGACTGAAAGAAGACATTAGAGATGAGATTGCTTGAGCTAAACCCCTTTGGGTCTGATATGGTTTCAGTTTTTCCTTAAGGGGCACAAGAACGGATCTTATGTAGAGCGAATGACAAATCTTCAACGAAAACAAAACGTGAGACCCTATTTGTAAATGCATATACTTACAAGTGTTGGCATTGCGAGACTAATCGCCACCAATGGAGCACGCAGGTGATGGGCCAAATGAGGCGCCGAGGGCTATTTTGCTATCGCGCCGATAACGAGCCTGTGACTCGATTGAATTGAATTTCCAGAAAAGATAAAATTAACTATCACCGAATAATGGCTTAAGAACTAGAAGAAGGCTCTGGAACAGGATTTCGTGCTTGAACATCGAAGACTCCTAGTGCAAGACTTGTCGGCGGAATTTCAGTTGTAATAGGCAAATTTGCGCGCCCTTACCTTAGTTCACTTCTTGACGCATCAATGGAGTTCGCGCGCTTACCGGCTATTATTTGTATATGCTATACTTGGTGTAAGAAGATTTGCAAGCCGTATTTCAAAATTTGAGAGGAATTGAGTTATGCGACCTAAGGGGGTGAGAAAACGGCTTTCATATGTGATGTGAGCGGCACGCTTCATGCAACTTGAGCCGAGGAATTGGCAAATTTCTAGATACCCAGCGATTACTTTTGCATCGAGTATGTTCAATATTAACAGAAAGTGCGGGAACCATTTTCTTTGAAGATAACACCGAGTATTCTTAGAGCTTTGCGTAAAAAACGGGCATGCTTGGTTGGTATAGGTTAATTACAACAAATGGGTAACGAATTGGGCTGGGGTTATTTGAAGAGGTTTCAAATTTAATTCTAGCCGTTGCTATGGTTATCTGCGCATGTCCACGAATAAAGAGCAAAATAGAGGGCACAATCGAGAAGCAAGCAAAAGCATGGAGGTCAATTTCAAAAATGAAAATATAACAAATCAGCATTTCAATTATGTGGGTATAAACAGTCAATAAAACTCGTAGGTTGGGTTAGGGCATTCAATCGGTGGCGATGAGATGAGGTCACCCAAGCTGCTCTTTGACCATAGCTCTCAAGCACCGCCGTACATCTGATGGGGATGCTTTAGATACTTGCGGTAAGGCCGAGTGTTCCGACCGGTAGTACGCGTGCGGCGGTATGTGGCGGTGCAGTCACAAATTATACCACTACCAATAGCTATTTCTCCTACTGGTTGGCTATTTCCAGCTGGATGGCGCAGGGTCATCGGGGCGCGGCGGAGGCGAAATAAGGATGCGGAGTGGTCGATTCGGGATGCAGCGCAGAATTGAGAACGCTAACCATAGAGCAGACCTTCTTTGGCGCCCATCCCCGTTAAGCTGGTCAGTAGTGGTGCACCTTACCGTAGCCTTTTCTTGCACCATCACCATCCTATTATCTTCTCTTTTATTCTAAATTCCGCTCATTCCTTATCATATTTCCACCATTCGTTATTTGGTTTCTTTTTGTCTTCTTTTTTTCGCCGTTCTCTTCGCTTTTTAGACACCATGCCCGACGCTGCTGCCGCTGCGCTCTCGCTTTCCTTCGCCCTCGCGAGACCCTCCTCTGGCGGTCCCTCTTCATCGAATCCTCCATCATCGGCTCCGGCAGCTGGTCCGACGATGCCTTCCCTTCGCACTGATGGACCGGTAAGCGATGTAGGCTCTCCAGGGGGCAGTAACGGCCCCGGAAATGGCGGTCTTCGTCTGCCACCTCCGCATCGGCTGCTCTCGGACCCGCAATATCAGCAGCCTTCCTTCCATCCGATGCCACCGATGCAAATGCAGGGGGCGGCGAATGGCATTGCCAATACCAATGGCAACCATCGTCAGCTTCCGCCGCTGCATTCGCAGATGCTGTATTCCCCGGGTCCAACCTCTTATCACCCTCAAGGTCACGCCCCTCCGACCGCCCACCATCACGACCTTCTTCCTCCGGCTTCGATGATTGCGTCTGGCTCTCATCCAGGTCCGAAGCCTCCCATGTCTGGGCCGAAATCCAATCCCACCTCGGCACCAATTCAACAGCTCGATGGTATTTCCCCGCGTCGGACCCGGTCCACATCCGTGGTGTCCTCAATTTCCTTATCCGCATCTCCTGCGTCGTCAACGGTATCCTCCGCTGAGTCGGCTCCCACCGCGATGGCTTCTTCTGTGAGCTCAACGATTTCTGTCGCGGCTGATTCGAACAAACGACGACCAGTTAGGACGTAAGTTTTCCTGTCATTCCCTCTCCGTCTAATTTCTAGTCATCAAGCTAACACTTGTCTAGGCGAACTGCTTCCACCGGGTCTAATGGTTCTGTTGGGTCTTCCGCATCCCTCTCATCTTCATCGGCGACCGATCTAGACGCTCTCGGTCGGAAAAAGCCAAAAGTTCCACGCAACCCGACATCCTGGGATCCGCACGATGATTTACTTCTGCGACACCTTAAGGAACAACAAAAGTTGGGATGGAAGGATATTGCCAGCCACTGTAAGCATCCGTCTCTTCAAATCTAATTGAAACTTTTGATAAATTTTTTTTGTGATGGAATTCTCATACTTCTTCAGTTACGAATCGCACACCCAACGCCTGTCAATTTCGCTGGCGCAGATTGATGTCTGGATCTCTTCGGGGCGGTCCCATATCGTCTACTGACGGCTCATCGGCGTCGTCAGGTTCTGGATGGACCGCCGAGTCGTCCGTCTCGTCGTGGACAGATCAAAGACCTGCATCACCCCCCATGATTCCTGTCACAACTACTCGTCCCCTGCTGCCACCTCCTGAGTACGAACTGGAACAGCAGAAGGTGTCTCATCAGCATGTTCACCAAGCACAGGCTCAGGCACATGCACAACAACAGACTGGGCCCCCACCTCATCAGGCGCAATCTTCACAGCACCATCAGTACCAACCTCAGCATCAACAAGCCCCGCAATATCACCACCACCCTCACCCTCAGAATCTGCATGTTGTTGACGGTCACGCTCATCGCGTTTCTCAACATCATGGCCCTCCCCTTCCTCAGGAACATGCTCCGCCAGCTCAACACAATGCAGCTGCCCCTGGCCCCCAAGTGCCTCCCCCTACATCGTCCGCACCTCCGTCGCAGGCTCCTGGCGGACCTCTACCTTCCCGATCTGCTGCAGAAGGCAAAGAATGGTCACAGGAGGAGGATGATCTCGTTACTCGCCGCGATCTCAGATTTGAGGAGCTCTCTGTGTTGTTACCCAGTCGTACAGAAGGTGAGATCTGGGCACGAATTTCGACCCTAAAGAGTGCTGGCGCTGCAGTTTAGTTGGACATTACACTTCAGCAGCATTCGGTAACGACCAATATTATCTTTTCTTTCTTGAGATACACGACGAATTGTTTCATGTTCGTATATATATTACTAGATCGGATGGACTTAGGGGATGGGATATCTTTGGGTTGGCGCGGGTTATTTAAGTTTTTTATATCTTTTTGTGCTATTTTTGTTTTGTATTTCTATGAGTGATGGAGATGTGTTATGAGATGTGAGCTCCTTTGCTGCACGCTATCTCGTTTCGCAAGTATGGATAAAGTGAATATTTGAAAAATCGTGGGGATATATGTTTCTTCCTGTGATGACGTGTGATGTATTTTTATGATTATTGTTTTGATATTATATATCCAGTCCATGTCATGTATCTGGCTTTCTTGTCGTTTCGTGCGTTTGTCGTCTGTTTCACTTTTATGTCCAGATTTAGGCTTTTTTCATATGTATGTTACGTTCTCAGAAAAGCTTCTGTTTATCATTTCAATATGTCTATTATCTATTATAAGATTTTCCTTTATTTTTAAAACTTTTAAAGTGAATAATCCTATGTGCGTTGGTTGCCGAGCCCTAACACACTCCACTTAAAGGAGTCGTTTCTCCTCGAAAACTACTATCTTCGGGTTAGGTTATCTTCTTCATGTCCCACCTCGAACATTGTAGGGGGTAAGGGTTGTTTTGCTCTTCTCTAATGCGGCTCAAAATTTGCTGTAGGTGATGAGATGACTTCGAGAAAGGTTTTATGAGCCCTAACCCCAAGACGCCACAGGCACCGGCTTTAGTCCATTCTTGCGTGCATCTTAAGACTGAAGAGAGATTGCTGAAGAGAACAGAATACTCTTCTTTTAGGCTCTTTTAGACAATATCTACACTCAATGATGCTGGCCCTGAAGTCCGGTTATATGAGAGCGTATTGCCTGAAACTTCCTGGTAACTTGCGGGTTAGGGTACATGAAAAACAGGCAAATACAGGGTAAAGGGTTTTGACCGTGGCGGTGCACAGAATCGCGAGGGGTTCGTGTCTTTGGGTTAGGGAGAGATACATCCACCAATTTGCTCACAATATGGATGGAATCGTGACAACGCTTTGCGCATTGACGTATTCGTGAGGGTATGACCATCTAGTACAGATTGGTAGTTATGGGATCATCAACTTCGGGTCTAAAATGCCGGGCGCTGTTTCGCAGCCTATTCATCTTGTCGACACAAGCGTGTGTCGCAAATAATGTGAAGTGGTTTTGCCTGCCACAGTTAACAAAATGTCAACAAACCAAGAACTTTCCCCTGCATATGTGCAAAGGATTTGCGCGTTCTGCGGCCAGCTGGGGAGGGATCACAACAAAACGTTAAATTTATGGCGCGGACTGTGTTGCATTTGAAATTTTAGATGTACACGTTCGGCTTGCTGGCGCGATATCGAGAATTCGAGAATATCAAAAGTAGTAAAGTAATAACGTCTTTGCATCGTATGCCTCAACCTGATTGGTATTTCTGAAGCGTAACTGTGCTATGGCGAGGGGGCGAGAAACCTGTGGTCGGCGTGTATCGCGCGCGCGATGTTCGCCATTTTTAGAAGAATGGACTCTTTTTGAAACTACTTACTGAGTGTTTAATCTTAGACAATGGTAGGACTGAGATTCTACCTTATCTAGATTGAATGCTGGTTTTTCTGCGATATAATGGGTGGACGCCGCTAAATTATTATGGAGAGGTTTCCGATTGGAATTTTGACCAACAATGGTGAATGAGCGATGATTTTGCGGTGTGTTTATTATTATAGTCAGAATGTAAATTCAATGACTAAAAGATGTCCAAAAGCCTTCTTCTGGTTGCTCTTCCTCATCTATACTGTTCTTCTTCAACACTGCTCTCTACTCTGTTACTGCAGGTCTTCAGCCTTGTACCTAGTCTTGAACCCATACTTCAACAAGCCTGCATTTTGAATCCATCTGAACTTCAGAATGGGTCTCTTCTCAAAGGCTGCCGACTTACTCGTGGACATCCTTTCGCTTGTTGTGAGATCATCCTGCTACGACTGCTCTTCCTCAGTTTGCAAATTAACGTCACAGGCGATTTCCACTGGCGGGCGCACCTATCCTCCAAGTCACAATCCAGCACGGTCGCCCCTTAAATTTTCTGCAATGCGGCAAGCTGTCTAATCTCATGCACAGGATGCTGGCCTCGATAAGGCATGCTACGAGGTCCCGGTGAACCGTCCGGAGCATCGCGCCCGGGCCCTTATCGCCCACTTCAAAATGGTAGTATAGCCACTCTGTTGCAGTATGGTATATCACTTTGAACATATTTTACTGACAAGTTTGCTAGAAGCCAAAGAACGCTACAGAACCATACAATGTCCCCGTAGGAGCGGGCAAATCGCTCTCCGGGTCATCTCGTGACGTAAGTCATCAATTATATAAAATTATGTTATATTACACAAATGATTCTGAATTTATCTCACATCTATTTCAGCATATCCGCGATGATGCCAAGCGCCAAATCACCTCGGCTAGTCGTACTAATAGGAAATTTGCATTTGGACCGCCATATGGCTCTCACAACAAGCTAGGCCTATTTCGAAATCCATTCGCGCCAAAGCTTTACCGCCCCAACCCGTCGATTAGACGTGCTATCAAGAAGCGATTAGAGAAATATACCAATTCTTTCAAGATATCTAGTGCTCCACTGTCGGTAATGGAGCGTGAGTTGACCTACTCCGCCAGCGGAAGAGGATTTGGCACTGTGAGTTTACGGTTGGACATGTTGAAGAACAACTCTGCGGAGAAGGCAATGTTAGATAAGATGTCTCATTTGAAGGAAGGTGATACGAAGAGTAAGTCACGGTTGAAGTCTGAGTCAGAGCTGAAGGAATCAAGCTCTCCTAAATCTACGATCTCAGCTGAGGAATCCAAGCAGTCTCTCACATCAACTGTATCGCGCATAAAGAGATCGTCGCTGTGGTCAAAACTGTCAAAGAAGAGTACTGCTACTAGCTCATTGTCTGTGACTGCTACTCGCACATTCTCCACCTCGCGCAAGACCTCAGTCGCATCGACTGCTACCACTTCTTCCTCATCGTCGGATGTATTGAAGGAGAATGGATGCGTGTCAATGCGATTTCATTTGAAACACTCAGTGCTGCTTCCTGATGGATTATGTGGTCTTCCCGACGATATTCTGCTCAAGTTGAAGGCAACACAGTTCAAGCGCGTCTACGGAAGAAGAATGCGCGAGTTCGGTAGCGTGGTATCGCTCAACTTTCTAAACAATATCACCGAGTCATTGGCAACTGCGGCCACTCCATCACTGATTCTAAGGACACCTGAGGTCTCATCCGTGGCCTTGGGGGACCAATCTCATCCTCCACCCTCCTGCTCGTATACAGACGCGAACGATTTTACAGAAGCTTGGGCGACCGCTTCCGCTCACAATGAAAGCATGAGCCTTTGCACGGATGTCCCTCCATCTATACCCCAGCGGCGAGGCGCCGCGTTATCAGTCATCACAAATTCCGAGAAATTTGTTAACTCTAATACCTTTAGGAATGAATTTCTCAAGGACTGTGACCTTGAATTGGCTAAAAGAATTGGAGTTCACGGACATGAGGGGGAATTTCTTATTGATATGGGAGAAGTTCCCCCGACACCGTCTTCAGCTACTGTCTCTACTGGATCAATGTCTTCTCGTGACGCACAATCATTGCAGTCTAAGATTTCGATGTTTGATTTTGATGAAGACTGCGAGATGTCAACGATGGATCTCCTATCGTCATTTCCAAAGACTGTTCGCACAGATCTTCTATCTGATCTCAATTCTGATGTTATCTTCTCGAAGCAGCACAACCATCTGTCGCCGGAGACTTCATTCTCCAAGTCTTGTGCGTGCTGTGACGACTGGTATCTGTATCTGAACTTTGTAGACTTCAAGTTTAAGGAATACAGAGCTGGACGAGGTAACGCTGCCAGATACGGCGTGGCATTTGTGCAGAGGGCTACGAAGGATAGTGAACTTGCTGCCCAGCTTGCGCGTTCGGAGGCGCAGATTAAGTGGATGTATGACTTTTGAGTGTCAAAAGCTCAATTCTTAGTAGCTTAACTGTTTAAGAGTAATTTCTGGGTTACTGACTGACTGGAGTTGACATCTGGTCCTATTGCGCTTGACGCCATCAAGCTACTGAGGATTTCTGTCATTATCACGTATCTTCTTGTTTCTGGGTGATTCGGAAGGCGTTATGTTTCATCCAATTGGGCTTTATATATTTATCTGTGGTCGTTTGCGGCGGCTAGACGATGATGATGGTGATGACATATGAATGACGTGATCATATAATAATTTGTATTTGAATTCTGACGAAGTCTGCATAATGTGTCTTTTCGAAACCTGTGTAATTTTAATCTAAAAGAGGTGAATTGGATATGAAGAACTTAATTACGCGTCCAGCCTTGTGTGTAAAACTTAATTCACATGCCTCGAACTAGACCATCAGCGATATAGGACAATCTTTGATTGAATCCAATCATTAAGTCGATAATGATAATGGATCTGGAGACGAAGCGAGGTCGAATGTCAATCCGTGAGGGCTGTAAATGATGGGCTCTTGCGGATGGGATATCGGACTACTTGCGAATCTAAATAAGGTGGTTGGTGCCAAACGTAGCCAGCTAGAATGTTTACGTAACTCCTAAGTACGATTTTATCAATCAGTTTTAAGTATCGACACGTTAATCCATGGTTTCCGCGTCTGAACGCGTCGTGCGACCATGCTCCCTAATTTAGCATTAAATTTGCTGTTGCATCTGAATTACATCTATCAGAGGAAACGATTTGTTTGAAACTATTTGTTTAACGACGCCTACTAGGAATATAGTGTTGTTTATGATAGAAATCAATCTTTGCGACGTGTTCGATTGCCGTCCCAGACATGTGAGAATCATATCAAGATGAATCTCTCTTACATCCATTGTTCCCGTTCTCGATACGTAAGAATATATACAATTATTTTCATCTCGGTGTCGTCTCCGTTGATCCGGGGGTCGCAGGAGTGCTCTCGCTCAACGCTGCCGCGGAGGCCTGCTGGTTTATAACCGCCTCGCGATATTTCTTCGCTGCGCTACCAAGCGCTTCCAGCGTAATAGCCACATATCCCTTAACCCTTCTCTTCTCCGCCTCCAAAGCCTTCGTATCCTTCAAACCGCTACTCGTAACATGGCGATCTACGACCGCCTCCAGTCGCACCTTACTCTTCTCAACTGACGATGCGAGCAACGGCAACGTCGAAATCGCCCGGGATGGCTCACCGGACAAGAACGAGCCCCAGAAGTGATGCAAGAATTCGATTGCTGTTGTATGCGACAACTTCATGTCGCGAACAGTGTTAGCATCGCCGATTGGCGTTTCGGACTCACCGCCATTCTGCTGTTGCTCTGTCTGTCTGCGAGCGTGAATGAGCGAAAATACTTGTGATTGCGCGTGAGAGATGGAGGACGAGGATGGGATTGAGGACGAGAGGAGACGTTGGACGGATTCGCGAGGAACCGACGCGTTAACTGCCGAGAGCAAGTCAAATGCCGAAATGTCATTATGCGCGTCCGATTGCGTAGGGGCAGAAGATGATGATGGGGGGGATGCGTAATGACGGCCGATAGATTTATGTAGATGAAGCTCTATATGTGAAGTGGCATTCTGTGGTTTAAGGTCTTGCAAAGACAGTTCCTGTGCTTTTAGTTGTTCTTGTTGCTCGTCTGGTAGATCCTCTTCCCTGTAGGCTACTTAGCGCAACAATTGGACAGATCATTAAACACGATCGCATACCCTTGCACGGTCTCGACCATGCGCTGACTGAGCTTGTTCATGCTGCGTATTACAGAGAGTGTATCTTTCTGTGCCGTTGGACGCATCGTTATATCAGGCCGATTTCCAGCTTTCTTTTCCCATGAGTCAATATGATTCCTTCCATCTATGATTCAACAGACGTTTGGGCCATACCTGACTATCATCCATTTCATTGCCTTCAACATCGACAAACCGCATGACCCTCGCATTCTCGTTCTCACTCTCACGTTGTTGAGCAGTTTTTCCATCCTCGTCCAGTTCCAGATACCTGTCCATAACCGAATCCGAAGCATCATTCCGACTTAGCCGCTCACCTCTCAGCTTGCGACATAGCTTTGACAAGAAAAATCGCGACCAAAAGACAGCCTCTGCGAGCGGTGGCACATTCTCATCGTAAGCACGACGGACAACAGGAAATTGCTGGAAAATATCCCTAATCTTGTCTGCAGAAAGCGAGACCTTAACTTGTGCTGTCTCGCCGCCATTTACAGCGCTATCCCCTCCAGAAGAGCTAACTGGCTTGATAGACGCCAGTACATTGTATGGCCCACGACGCTGTGCCTGAACCAGTGTGTGCATTCGCAGAAGCGGTATTCGGGTTCTCCAGAACTCGCCTGAGGGTAGACCCTGAGCGACGACGGTGTCGAGAAATTGCTGTTGTAGCTCGCCATTGGACTTGAGGAGACTTTGCTGGAGTGCACGGTCAGAGAGAAGCTCCAAATCGCTCAGTCCCGTCGTGGGCACAGCGATCCTTCTCTGCGGGTCGGATTTGCTGCCATTGCCTGGGGAACTGGCATTGCCTGGTGATGGCGGAGCGGACGGGGATGATGCAGACCCCGTCGTAGACGTCGAGAGAACAGCCTTGAGTGCTTCAAGGTTTGCTCGTGTTGGTAGTTCGAATATGAATTGCGACTGTCCTGCCGTAGTTATCCGAAGGCGTGCTTTTGCGTGAGTTGGAGGAGACGCCTGGAGACCTTGTTTCGAATTACGAGTGAGATCACAGCATCTTCAAACTTCAAGAGAACACTCCTCAGCGAGAGAGCTATCGAATACTAACCAGCAATATCATCAAGTCGAATAACAACCATTCCTTCTGTGGATCCAGAAGCAGACACACTTTCTTGCCCATCACTTGGAACAACTGAAGGTATCCACTCGATAACCTTCCGTGACGACGTAACAGTGATCGTCCCCTTCTTCCCTAGATGAATCGCCGGCACCGAAAACGGCGCCTGCATCCTACCTATAATCCCAGATTTGCAAGGTGGTTCGTGCCGAAGTGTTATCGAACGTTGGTATGTATAATGGGCTTGGGTGTGTGATCTCGCAGTTACCCTAGGAAATTGGGTTGATCTCGTGCACGAATCTCCAACTTGCCCAACTCCATCTTGATATCCCGTGTCACAACGTTCAGTTTTTATTCTAGATCACCAAAAATGACTGACGATCATCGGTAAGCTCGAAAAAATGGATATTCGAGAACAGCGATGATCTGCTTGAAAGGGGTCATTATTACGCTTTTCGATATCTATAACGAAATTCGTTATTTAGGCTAACTTTCCTACCTACAGGACATTCAACAACCCCAATTGGCGTCGGCCCCCAACGCAGCCACCTACTTCTCAACAGTCGCAGCGGCAACGCCCTGGAAGTGGTGGACCAAGTGAGGATGGAAATCAAGGGTATCCTCTGACTCAGCATGTTCCAGTCCGTGGCTTCAACAGCCGCGAGGTTGAGGATTACTTGAATAGAGGATATGCAAGTGCAATAGATCAGGCTCGCAACTCCGAGAAGGAAGAAGCGACCAAGAACAAGACTGTTCTTTTCCAGGCAGATCAGAAAGGATGGAATACGTCGAAGGGGACTGCCTGGGCACAGAGAGGTAATTTCTCTAGATCTGGCGAATCTTGTCTGGATTCTGACCAAGCGAATTCTATAGGCCATCTGACGGCTAAAGGAAGCTCTATTCTCACTGAGCTGAGAAAGGGGGTTCAAAGTCTACAGGGCCAGTAGACAATGAGAATGCATGGTAGAGTAATGTGTATAAGTTAATGTTGACTGGCTGACCAAAGGAGAAACTTAATTGTTTCAACACGGCTTGGAAAGGCCCGAACAGAATTTTGGTTTGGGTATCTGGGGTGTTTGGACATTTAATTAGTGACATTTTTTCTTGTATCATAGGAGTATAAGCTCTACGTATTCCAGTTGTTGTTTGCTATTGCCCAATTCAGCAAATCGTACCTTGCATGCACACCACACGCCAGTCAGATCTCTTTCAATACTGGCCATTTCGTATCAAATCAATAATTCCAAATAAATTCCCAACTGCTTGAATCCAAGATACTCCCAGAATCCTAAACTCGAACATACTGTAAAAAAGTAATCAATAAATATGACGCTATAACCATCACCAGTTCCCATGGCCCAACGCCCACGTCGAATCATTCCCATGTCGCTCCAGAAATCCAAGCCAGACTCCGCAATACACCACAAACTACATAAATCAATTAATGCGCGTTGAATGCTCAAGAATACTCGCTTCGCAAAAAGTTCCAAAAGTCAAGACAATTGTGTTCCCATGATCATCTTCTATTACTAATCCATTCAAAGGGATCCGGATTTTGGCCCACTAAATTCTGGGCAAGCTGCCCGAACGACACATCTATCGCTGCGTTGAAGGATGGACGTGGAAGCGGACCCTGATAGGCCCACAGTTGGCGCTCGCGTTCCTCTTGTTCTCGTTGCCAATCAATCTGGTCGTACATCATCTGCTCATCTGACATCTGTTGCAACTCTACGGCATCCACTCGCTCCTGAAGAGAAATTCGATACCGTCTGTATCTCGCCGCCGCTGTGCGCAACTCCGTGCGCGAGAAAACATATTCCTGGGGAGGATCCTGCCTCCTGCGTTGGGACCTCGAAGATCGAGCAGCGCTCTGTACTGTATTTGCGTCCGCAGGTATCGGCTCGATAAATCGATGAGCATAATGGCATTCGTTGCCGAACTGGCAAGACCGTGTTTTCGTAAAGTACTTGCACGGGATACGCCTCAAAGTAGCTAAATATCCGTCTACAATCTCTTTCTTTGTCAGAGGTCTATCCTCACCAACATTCTCGTTGTATTTCTTATCCTTTGAGTTGACGACGGGATAAGAACTTTCGGACCTTAGCTCACTGACTACAATGACGCTTTTCAAATCTGAATTCTGCGCATCCAAACCCTGAGCCTCAGACTCCTGTTCCTTCTTTTCGCTGAATTTGGTCTTCTCAGGAAAGTACACCGAAGGAACCACAAAATCCGAAGACCTTCTGCACAGCGGGCAGCACTTCGAGATCCCACGCTTCGGATCCTTCTGTCGCCGTATTGGGTGCTCGTCAGGTCGACCAGTTGGTTGCCGAGGTAGCATCGTCGGATCGCTGGACGGATCAATTAGCTCAGCCTCACTTGTACTAGTAGTGCCCATGGCTCTCCCAGGTGTTGCTGAAGTTTCCGAATCTTCAATTGTGATGAAAGCCATGCCTTTGGTCACTCTCCATTGTCGGATGCATTCTAGGCAAAACACATGATCACAATTGATTAATAGCCCGTATACTGTCGGTACTTCGAAGCAGATCGAACATGTGTTCGTCAAGTCTTTTTCGTCTTCGGCGCCGGAAGCCTCGCCATTTGCTGCAGATTGGACGATACCATCATGGTTCTTCTCATTTGAATTTCTTAATTCGAGTACATTTGTCTCAGAAATCGCCTCTGAATGTGATGTGGAAGCGGAGTTCACAGAGGCGATCGGATACAACATAGACTTGGCCTTCTTCCCGCTGCCATGTTTGAACCAGCAGGAGTTCCCGCGGAGGCAGGTACCTGACAAGTAGAACTTGCACGGGACATCCTTCGGAGGGAAATTCACCACCCGACTTGGCGCCGGGGGTGAAGCTAGCTGTGGCATGGTTGGTAGAGGGCCTGATCTGATCGATGATCGTTCAGCACTACAACGAGGGGACGAAATGGAGAGGCTTTTGTACCAACTATAGGGTCTGACAGTCTCCTTTCCCAGCTTGCGCACACACCTTTAAGACTTTATGCGCTAACTGCGGCATACGAAGTGCGCATATGTCGCCTTCGGCTACTAGCTCCAACAGTTGGGAGTTTTGAGGGCAGCCCGCACAAAAAAATTTGATGCCATTTCCATTGCTCGAAAGGGGATTCACAACGAACTCGATGTTTTATTTTTGCTAATATTGGTCATGAGTCCTTCATTGAATGAAAACGGTGATCAGCAGTCAGCCGACCCGAGTTCAGCTAATGAGCTCGTTACGAATCTACGAGCCGTGATCAATTCGGTGGAGGCAACTTCGAAGAGTATCGACAAACTCTTGAACTCCGATGAACTCGCAGAGCTAGGCAAGGGTTCGCCAGGGATTTCTTTACTTGGTCTCAAGGCAGATACTATGACCAGTTATGTGCACAATCTTGCACTGAGGTCTTTTTTTACCATTTCTAGGTTGTCGAAGGAGAATGGGGCCAATCAACATGACAGTGACCAGGAGGAGGAAGAGGAGAAGAGGGACGCATCTGAGATCGACACATTGATTCGGAAACTTACGGTCACTGACAGGATTGTCCTTGAGCGAGGAGTCCGACCCCTGGAAAAGAAGATTGAATACCAGATTCATAAGTTGCTGCGAGCTGCAGCAAAGGCCCCCTCCGCGTCCAAGAAGAGCAAGTTGGTCTCTGCGTCATCAAACAAGAACACAAGCAGCGATGACGATAAGGCTAGTGATGACGAAGAAGGGTCAGAATCAAAAGAGGAGGAAAAGGAGAGCGAGGAAGAACTAGAAGAAGAAGAAGAAGAAGAAGAAGAAGAAGAAGAAGAGGAAGCGGAAGAGGACAACGATATGCCGTTATCTTTCAAACCTCGTCCGAATTTCTTGGTCTCCGCCACTCCAGCGAGCACTTCAGAGAATTCTACTTCGATCTCGTCCACCAAGAAATATGTACCGCCGAAGATCAATCCTACGAAGCTTCCCTCAACTCGAACGTTATCTGGACCTACTACAGCGAAAGAGGGCCGACGACAGCGAAGAAACCAGGCTCTCGAGGAATATCTCACACAGACTGCATCGGGTGCTCCAGAGGCTGCGCCATCTGTCGGTGCGAATGTTTTGAATCACGGTCGGGGTGGCACAAGGACAGCCAAGGCGCAGGCGAAGGAGGAACGTGTGCGTGGATATGAAGAAGAGAACTTTGTCAGATTGCCGGAAGAGGGCAAGAAGCACAAGAAACCAAGAACTCAGGATGACTTCATGGGCGAGAACTGGGACGTTGGTGGAGGCGATATATATGGTGCTGTTAAGCGGAAAAAGAAGAGCGTGTGGGATCGTAATCGGTAAATAGTTTGTAGAGGAATAAAAAACTGGTTTTTCCGGACACGTGCACCAAATTGTATATAAGAATGGGAATTAATCGTGTGAAAGTCACATGGTTCGAAAGGTAAACGTATTGCCTATCGCACAGATACTCCAACTTCCTGTCAAGTTGCAGCTCGCAAAGTATCTTCCATTTGTATATGAGTAAGATCAAGCTATTCGAAAGCCAGTTCAAATATGAAGGCTGGCGCTTGCACGCAATTTAATTGTACCCTAACCCACAGATACTCATGTGTTAGTATTTTAAAGCTGGTTATGCCTTATTTGCGAGATAGCAGTGTGCGGTCCAAGCTCGTCTGACCTTCTTCCGCATAGGTATTTATGGAGTACAAGTTCGAACGCAGCCACACTTTCCATTTCCTACCCTTCACATCCCACAATCTCTACGCTGATTCAACTAATAACAACTTGTCTGAGAGGAATTTTATTTTAGGATGTCTCTCGAATCAGCTCTTGAGGAGGAGCGGCTTGAAATCCTTAAGCTTCTCGAGTCGAAAAAGACGAATCCA
The DNA here is from genome assembly GCA_003705915.2 of Lipomyces lipofer. Taxonomy (NCBI): domain Eukaryota; kingdom Fungi; phylum Ascomycota; class Lipomycetes; order Lipomycetales; family Lipomycetaceae; genus Lipomyces; species Lipomyces lipofer. The sequence continues at coordinate 152,201 of PPJX02000006.1, read as the reverse complement.
AATCCACCTTCAGGTCCTTTACAACTTCCAACCTCATCATCGAAACCTTCACGAACATCTCGTTCTGCATCGCCGCTGCGATCTCGAGCATCACGGTCGCCTTCAGAAGGCAGCGCGGGGAAGCCGCAACCTCCGCTGGTGAGCAGTGTTGGTGGCATGATCACGCCGTCCTCGCTGGTCAAGAACTTCCACAATCTCTCACCGGCTGCGCAAGAGCTGTTATTGTCATCCACTTCAGTGCCGGAACTGATTGCTCGTGCGCCAAAGCCATCACAAGAGCAGCATCACCAGCGACGCCCTTCAACTGGCTCATTACCAAACGCCACAAGTAATTCAATGCTCCTGCCCTCGGCAGGACCAGAACTTGCACCGTACCCCAAACTCGGCAGTGGCTCCACGCCATCGCTCCTTCCGGCTCCATCACGACATCCCCGTGCATCCTCATTTAGCTCATACTCCGACCACAAATCCACCGACGATGAACAGGCCGCCCGGGCATTCATCTCTCAATACCAAGGCTCTGAGCCATCAGTCGTTGGATCTCCGGTCCTATCACCAACAACTTCTACAGCGCCTCTGTCACCGTCACTATCTTCGTCAAGCAGATCCCGCTCGCCTACGGCGAGTCGTATGGTCCCGTCGCTACCACAACAGCCAGAAGAAGACTTCTCCACTGCATACCGACGTCTCTCAGACGCGGCCCTTCTCAAATCGGGAGGAAAGCTCGCGGCATTGGCGTCTAAGCGATCGCCTTCAATGGACACCAGGCTCCAGAAAGACGCGGACGAGGACGAAGGCGCCATTGAGTCTTCGTCATCAGAGGAAGAAGACGACTATGATTCTGACGATTCCGATTCCGATCTCGAGGAGCATGTCGCCAAGAACGTCATGGACAACTTAAAGGGTCGAGCACCGCAGAGCTTACTTGCCGCGATGGAAGAGGAGCGGAAGGCGGTGTCGTCCTCCAAGAAGTATCAAGTACAGTCGCTGATCGCGCCACCGCCGCCTTCGCATATTGATAGCACGTCCCGCCGGCACTTGATTCACCCGAAAACGGCGTTCGATCTTGTGGAGGAGGCGAATAAGATGTTCAGTTCGCCATATACGTCTGACAACGAGGAGGCCATTGATATCAGGAAAGCGGTGAATCTGCCGATCAAGGTATCTGACATCGAGACCAACGCGACGGCGTCAAGAGTGCTTAGGACGATTACGCGCGGAGACTTTGCGACTATAAGGGCGAACCCGAATGTTAAGAAGAGATCGTACATCGTCGCGACAGACTCTTCTCCAGAATCGATGTATGCACTGGAGTGGACCATTGGTACGGTCCTGCGAGACGGGAACATCATGTATGCGGTGTATGCGATCGAAGAACCGGACGACGGGCCTGCGAACTCGCCTTCGGTATCGACATTTAGCGCATCCACTTCTCCATCCGATGAGTCCGCCGCTGTGGCACTAGAACAGGAGCGTATCACTGCTGCCAAGGATATTACGTCCGTCATTGTCAAGCTTCTCAGGAAAACGCGACTGCAGGTCGAGTGCGTCGTGGAGGTCATGCATTGCAAGTCCCCGAAACACCTTCTCTGCGACGTGATCGATTATCTCTCTCCCACTATGGTCATCCTAGGATCCAGAGGCCGCTCAGCGCTGAAAGGCGTGTTACTGGGCAGCTTTTCGAATTACTTGGTCACCAAGAGTAGTGTGCCTGTTATGGTTGCGCGGAAGAAATTAAAGAAGTCGAAGCATCGGAGGACGGCGATGCCAATTAAATTCTCGAATAATCTAAGAGAGGGGGTCACGAATCTGAGTTTGGCAAAGGTAGATTAGATTAATGTAAACATTTGTTGGTTTGGTAAAATATCGGGCGCCGACTGGATTGGTATAGGATTGTAAGGCATGCGTGTTCATGGTGTTTTTTTCTTATGCTTGCTTTGGTGATTATCATTCAGTCGCGCATATATTTGCAGATTTTGAGTTGTATCGTTATGCTCTCCATCCATATTTAATTTTTTATTCGCTATTATATCGGCTCTCGGCCGTTTTCGTGATGTACGATGCGCATGCTCCCAAGAATTTCATACGTCGGCTCGTCAGTCGTCAGCGCCGCAGTTACACCCCTGCATAAATGTGGATGAGTAGCCATTATTACGGCCTTAATACCTCTGCTTTGCCTGTGGTGCTCACATTAAATTTTTCTGACAAGTTTGGGAGTTCAAGATTTTTTCACGACCATTATTGCCCTGATTTGCAGGAATCAAAGCACGATGGCGAAGAAATCCAAATCTTGGGAACAATTACCGTCGAAGAAGAAAGAAGTCGTCGCGAAACCGAAGAAGTACTATGCGGACGATGCGGACGACGAGAGCTTGAGCGATACTTCTGGTGGTACCTTAGCATCCGAAAAGCATCATTCGTCTAATGCATCTGACGACGACGACGACGACGATGACGAAGACGGCAGCGTCGGCATGAACGAGGTCGATGAATTTGGCATACTACGAGCGGTTCAATCTCCAGATGAGGATGACCACTATTTCGCCAATGACGATGATGGTGAAGAGGAGGTCGAAGATACCCCACACCACGAGGCCTCCGTTCTCTCTGACTCGGATTCAGACTCTGACTTCCCTGATTTCGAAGAAGACGATGCACTCAAGCAACTCCGCGCCACAATTGCCACAGCCTCACAACCTGTCCCCGCAGAACCTCCAGCCAAGAAAAGGAAGATCCGCGGGCTCCCAGTGCTTGACCACGTCGACAACGAAAGCGGTGACATTTCAAGGTCCCTGCCGCCGAAGAGACTTACACTCGACGACTTCAAATCCCTGGCCCCTGCGACCGCACTCGCGTCCCGCTCCCTCGCACGCCTAGAAGAGCTCGAAAAGCGGTCTAAGGGGAAATCCGAGGTCGTCAAATCTCGACAAGGACGCCGACTCGAAGAACGGATTGACCGCGCTGCCGCATATGATATCGCGAAGGAGGAGGTCTCAAAGTGGGAGGACACCGTGAGACGGCACCGGGAGGCCGAGAGACTTGAATTCCCGCTGCAGAAGAGCGTGGGCGGGGGCTCGGGTGGAATTAAGGGCGAATTGGGAGAGGAAGATGAGCTGGAGATGGAGAGGAAAGTGGGGGAGGTGTTGGAGGGAAGAAAATTGACGATCGAGGAGGTGGCGATGCGGAGGAATGAGTTGAGAAAGGCGCGGGAGTTGATGTTTAGGGAGGAGATGAGGGCGAGGAGAATTAAGAAGATTAAGAGTAAGATGTACAGGAAGGTGCATAAGAAAGAGAGGGAAAGGGCCGCGGATGTGGAGAGGCAGTTGAATGAGGAGGACGAGCAAGATGAAGACGGTTATGAGAGGCAGGTTGAGAGGGCGAGGGAGAGGATGACGTTGAAGCATAAGAACACCAGCAAATGGGCCAGGGACGTCAAGAAAATGAATCTTCACAAGGACAAGGCTACGCGGGAGGACCTTGAGGAAATGCTGCGGCGCAGCGAGGAACTTACGCGGAAGATCGAGGGCGACGATTCAGAGAGCAGCGACGATGAGATTCCAATCGACGTCGATGATGAGAAAGATGAGGAGCCGGCCCAGAAGGGTATCATGGCAATGAAATTCATGCGAGATGCCGAAGAGCGCCTCAAAAAGCTAAACCAAGATGCCATTGAGGAATTGAGAAGATTCGAATCAGGTCAAAGTGTGATCGACAAAGAAGAGGATACCTCTGCCGCCAAAATCATCAACCAAGGCCGTCGGCGATATGCTCCTGGCGGACAGGAGGCCAAGGAGGCCGTCCAGGAGGCCATTGAAAAGTCCAACGCCGCCGAAGAAGGTACAACCGCGCTAGACAAGAAGATGGCTTCAATTGCCTTCAAGTCAATCGGTTTTGGAGATCGTCCTCAGCAGAACAAGAAGACGAAGGTCGACGATAAGGTCACCCTGAAGGAATCTTCCAATCCCTGGATCCAAGATGTAGACTCTGGTTCAGTCTCGAAGGGCGGCTCGTTACTCAATTTGTCCAAAGACAGCACACGCAATGAGAAGTCGGAAGCCAAGCTCAAGCGAGCTCGACGGAAGGCGCAAAAAGCTGCCGCTGCCATTGCTAACGGCGATGGCGATGTCCAGATCGATGCCAACAATTTGCTTCAAGTCCGGGACATCCACGATGAGAATGGAGGGGACGCTGAAGAAGCTTCTGTTGCCGACTCGCAGATCACGATGATGTACAGGGGCGGCAAGCGGGCGCGACCGGCGGAGTTTCAACAACGTGAACTTGTCAAGAGAGCGTTTGCCGGTGACGATGTCGTGCGCGAGTTTGAAGAAGAGAAGCAGCGCGTTGTTGAAGATGAGGGCGACAAGGAGATTGATATCACACTTCCTGGCTGGGTACTGCTTATTTTTATTTGAAATTTAAAGAATTGCGTACTAATCATGAATCATATAGGGCTCCTGGACGGGCAATGGTGTTCGTAAGTCTCAGAAGAAATTCGTCAAGAAGGTGGAAGGCGTCGCCGCGAATGCTCGCAAGGATGCAAAGCTCAAGAACATCATCATCAACGAGAAGGCCGCAAAGAAGAGTGCGAAATACACTGCTGGTCAGGTTCCGTTCCCCTATGAAACTCGAGAACAATACGAACGCGCACTGAGAATGCCTATCGGCAAGGAGTGGAGCTCTCAAACTGTGGTTCAGAAACTTACAAAGCCGCGTGTTATCGTAAAGCCTGGTGTCGTGATCGAGCCGTTGAGTGCTCCGTTCGGTGTTTGAGTGGCAGTACTTATTTAAGTTGAAAAATGCGGTTTTACCATTGAAAAAAGGGTCGGAGAAGTAAAATGTACAATACATAAAGTACATACTCATTGGGACATGGATTTAGCGCACACTATTTGGATTATTTATGTAGGGATAAATATATGTACAGAAAGTTTACCTATCATTTACGATGGAGAACCAATAGCACATTATTTCGTTCATGAGACTTGTCCGTCCAGTAGGCCGAGACCCCCCAATGAAGCCTTCTAAAAGGGGAGAGCACGACCGGGGAGCCCGTCTCGCGAATACCCTTGCCCCCCAAGAGCCAGAGGTCTGTGCCCAATTTTGAAGCTAGCCTGACCTGGTCTAGTGAGGAGGCGATTACTCCGGACGATGAAGACTAATGACCTAAGCTAGTCCGAGTTCAGTAAGTATGACGACGCTAAGGGTCTCTTGCGGGTCGGCTAGCACCACCGAAAGAGGCTCGGCTGGCTGAGACGTAGAATATGTCACGTGGCCACCTTTGAGACCGACACCGGCGGGGTCATCGGATGCATGCACCCGGAACCGCTTCACCCAATCACTGTGCGCAGAGAGCCTGTACCTTACATCAGCAATGCCTATTAGCTGATGTAAACTGTTTCGGCGTCAGGGCGGGAGCCTGGCAATCTGGAGCCGGGTAAGCCGATGTTCACTGGCTAATCAAAAGGCAACGGCGAATATAAGACTCGTGAACTTGCGAGGCTTTTTTCAGACCAGCTGTTGACGCAATCTTGTTCTTACTCAATATTCTTCACGCCTTTTCATCCCTCGAAAAGCGAGCTAACAATGCTGCGCTCACTACCGAAGCTGTCCTTACAGCTGTGTTCAGTCTCCGCACGTTCGGCTGGTGGTCGCGCCGCCTCCGGCGCTCTTTCGCGGTCGACTCCGGCAACTGTTTTCAGAGCCGGCGCTGCACCCAGATATCCTGTTCTGAGTAGGTTTTTGGCTACTGCTACTGACGCTGTTCCCGGTGTGGTAAGTAAGATGCGTTTTCTGTATTTTGCGGTGAAATTGTTCGTGGTTTGCGCGGTGTTAATAGGGCTACTCGGATACGTGGTCCAAAAGAGCGGCAAAATGTCATAAGATGTGGATACACTATTTCAACGCAATTAACTCAGTCTTGTGTGGTTTTTTGAGATAGAGCCCGTGACGGTAGGGATTTGCTGAATATTATGGAATCTTTGCCGATGCTATATTAATAGTCGCGCCGTGAGTTGTTGTATGAGTTCTGGGATCCATGTGCGCTGACCGCGCAAATCACGAATATACCGTACTGACTGGATTGCCATGAACATAATAGTAATTTAACGTTTAGGACCCCAACGATGGCTTCCTCGACGGAAACTCAGCCAACTACATCGACGAGATGTACAACGCGTGGAAACTTGACCCCTCCAGCGTCCACATCTCGTGGCAGGTATTCGAAACAAACAAATCCTCTAAACAGGCCCTCACTAATTTTCATAGGTCTATTTCAAGAACATGGAGTCGAACGGGGTGGAGCCGTCACAGGCGTTCATCCCGCCTCCCACCATCGTTCCGACTCATTCAACCGGTGTCCCGTACGTTGTCCCCGGCGCCGCACTTTCCGGAAACAAAGACGTCCTGAACCATCTGAAGGTCCAGCTTCTCGTCCGCGCGTACCAGGTCCGCGGCCACCTCAAGGCGAAGCTTGACCCGCTCGACATCCGCAACGTGCCGATCCCGAACGAGCTTACTCTTGAGCACTACAAATTCTCCGAGGACGACCTCGAAACCGAGTATAATCTCGGTCCAGGTATCTTGCCTTGGTTCGCGACAGCGGGAAAGACGAAGCTCAAGCTTCGCGAGATCATCGCCGCTTGCGAGAACACCTACTGCAGTTCGTATGGTGTTGAGTACATCCACATCCCGGACCGCGAGGAGTGTGACTGGATCCGCGAGCGCGTCGAAATTCCTACCCCTTACAAGTACACCGTCGACGAGAAGCGCCGGATCCTCGACCGGATTATCTGGTCGTCCAGCTTCGAGTCATTCCTTGCTACCAAATACCCCAACGACAAGCGTTTCGGTCTCGAGGGTGGTGAGTCCATGATTCCAGGAATGAAGGCTTTGATCGACCGGTCCGTAGACCTTGGCGTGTCCGATATTGTCATCGGTATGCCTCACCGTGGTCGTCTCAATATGCTTTCGAATGTTGTTCGCAAGCCGAACGAATCCATCTTTTCCGAGTTTTCCGGTACCGACCAGGCGGATGACGAAGGGTCTGGTGACGTCAAATACCATTTGGGTATGAACTACCAGCGTCCGACCCCGTCTGGTAAACGCGTGAATCTTTCGCTCGTTGCCAACCCATCGCATTTGGAGGCTGAGGATCCAATTGTACTTGGCAAGACCCGTGCTATTCAGCACTTCAATAAGGATGAGGGCTCTTTTACTACTGCCATGGGTGTCCTCCTGCACGGTGACGCCGCATTTGCTGCCCAGGGTGTCGTCTATGAGACCATCGGTCTACACTCTCTTCCGGCTTTCTCGACTGGCGGGACTATCCACATCATTGTCAACAACCAGATCGGTTTCACCACGGATCCGCGCTTCGCACGCTCGACCATGTACCCGTCAGACCTCGCGAAGTCCAACGATTCGCCCATATTCCACGTCAATGGCGACGATGTTGAGGCCGTTACCTTCATTTGCCAGCTCGCAGCCGACTGGCGCGCCAAGTTCAAGAAGGACGTTATCATCGACATTGTCTGCTACCGCCGCCATGGTCACAACGAGACGGACCAGCCGTCGTTCACGCAGCCTCTGATGTACAAGAGGATCGCGGAGCAGAAACCGGTCATTGACAAGTATACCGCGCAACTGATTGAGGAAAAGACGTTCTCGCAAGCCGATGTTGATGAGCACAAGAAGTGGGTCTGGGGCCTCCTCGAGGAGTCGTTCTCCAAGGCTAAGGACTACACGCCATCGACTCGCGAGTGGCTCGCGTCCGCCTGGGATGGATTCAAGACTCCCAAAGAACTCGCGACCGAGATTCTGCCGCACGAGCCTACCGCTGTTGACGAATCCATGCTGAAGCACCTCGGTGACGTCATTTCGTCGCCGCCCGATGGCTTTACTGTTCACCGCAACCTTAAGCGTATCCTGGCCAACCGTAAGAAGACCGTGGACGAAGGAAAGGGCATCGACTGGTCTACTGGTGAGGCGCTTGCGTTTGGCTCGCTCGTTGCTGAGGGCTATCACGTCCGCGTTTCGGGCCAAGACGTCGAGCGTGGAACTTTCTCGCAGCGCCACGCTGTCTTGCACGACCAAGATTCCGAGGCCGTTTATACTCCTCTGCAACACGTCTCGGAGGATCAGGCCGCGTTCGTCATCTCCAACTCGTCGCTGTCCGAGTATGGCGTTATGGGTTACGAGTACGGCTACTCGCTCACCTCCCCCGACGCTCTCGTCATGTGGGAGGCTCAGTTTGGTGACTTCGCCAACACAGCTCAGGTGATCATCGATCAGTTCATCGCGTCCGGCGAGGCCAAGTGGGCGCAACGCTCCGGTCTCATCCTATCACTTCCCCATGGCTTCGATGGCCAGGGCCCTGAGCACTCGTCCGCGCGTATTGAGCGCTACCTCCAGCTTTGCACCGAGGACCCGCGTTACTTCCCATCCGAGGACAAACTGAACAGGCAGCACCAGGACGCCAATATGCAGCTCGTCTATCCGACCACGCCCGCAAACCTGTTCCACATCCTCCGTCGCCAGATTCACCGCCAGTTCCGGAAACGTGAGTACCTACTGTCACTGCTTGTTTGTGCAACTGAGTGGCTTTCTAACTAACTTTTCCTGTTTAGCACTCATTCTCTTCTTCTCCAAGTCCCTCCTCCGACACCCTCTCGCGCGTTCCGAGCTCAAGGATTTCACAGGCGATTCGCACTTCCAGTGGATCATCGAGGATCAGTCCATCGTTCCCAAGTCCCAGACTAAGCGCGTTGTCTTGTGCTCTGGCCAGGTCTACGTTGCGCTCCACAAGGCCCGCGAGACGAACAAGATCGAGGATACGACGATCATTAAGATCGAGCAGCTGCACCCCTTCCCCTGGGCACAGCTTCGCGACGCTCTCAACGAGTACCCCAATCTCGAGGAGATCTGCTGGGTCCAGGAAGAGCACCTGAACGCTGGTGCGTGGAGCTACGCGTACCCCCGTCTGCAGACGCTGCTCAAGGAGACGGAGCACTACAAGGATTTCAACGTTAGATACGTCGGCCGGGAGCCGAGCGCGAGTGTCGCCGCCGGTAACAAGGTCGTTCACCATAACGAGGAGACGGCATTCCTGAAGTCGGCCTTTGGCTTGTAGGAATTGAGGGGATTGAAAAAGTACGACGAAGTTTGCACAGGAAGAATAAAACTCCTAGTGGTGTAATAAATTTTTGGGCGAACAAACATCGATGAGAGAAGAAAAATGCTTATAGAATTTGGCGTCCAACAGCGTTTCCTCAGTTCTTATAAAGCTTTTTTTATTGTATTTTTTATTATATTGTGCATGTTTATTGTCATTGTTCATGGATACGGTTTGAAAATAATGGGGATGGTATAATGGAATTGTGGGCGGTAATGTGGGAAATATGAGTTTTTGAGTGGTGGTAGTATATTGGATCTAGTTCGAAAGTGAGAGGAACTGGACAACAAAATTCTAAATGAAATGATATCACACTATTGCGGTGTCGGAGAATGACAAATTTATTTGCGAAATTTGCTGCCCATGGTCTTCAAATGAGTCGAAGTATATGAAGGAAGATGACGACAATTGCCATGCAAACGACTGCGCAATATGAAATACAGCGTACATGGTACTATACGTGCATAAAACCAAAAATCTATTATCATATATCTTACAAATTTATAAGTCTCTGTCCTCGAACACTTCCTCGAGCTATTCCATCTCTATCCTCTCTACCTCCTCGACAAACTGCACCACCCTCCTCGCCACCTCCTCCGGCCTCTCAAGTGTCGCCATATGCCCCGTCCCCTCCAATACCTCAACCGTGCAACGCTCGGCCCCCACCGCCCTCTGCACTCTCCTCGCATCATCTGCTTTGATCAGCTTATCCTCACCCGCCATAACCATCAACATCGGCACTCCGGGCCCGCTTTCATGCTCCACCGACGCAAACAAGTCCTCCCTGTATGTCGCCGCGCCCAACTGCGCGAGGAGCACCTCTTTGCCCAGCTCGTCGTTCATCGCGCGGACCACGTCCACGACTCGATGGTCCGCCAGCCGGGATGGGTGAACGAACTGAGCGATGCGGGCGGAGGAGATGCCGCTGTACCGCCCTTGGTGGAGGATGGCGGACGCAGTTGTGCGGCGGGAGCGCTCGGCCGGCGAGAGCGCGGATGGGGAGCCGCATATCATTGTGAGGGATCGTGGAAGGAGGGGGGGGTCGTGGCGGTGACGGAGGCAGTACTCAAGGGAGAGGTGCGCGCCCATGGAGAAGCTGACGAGGTGGGTGGCCGGGGTGAGCGATGCGGAGAGTTGTTCCAGCATGGCGGCGCGCGTGGGTGCTGTGTGAAGAGCGACAATGATGGGGGGCGGGTACGATGCGGGAAGGAGAGGGAGGACGTACTGCCAAAGCCGCGCATCGCACATCATACCGGGAACGAGTGCGAGTCGTGGTCCCGACGCCATGAGGGGGTTTAGATAGCTGGTGGTGGCCCTGAAGATACACACACAGTGACGGCTTGTCTTTTATCTCACAAGATGGCACAGATGCGCGGTTGGGTTAGGCCTAATACTGTAGAGTTGGTCCGCGCGGAGAAAAGTTTTTCCGTTCCCCAGACAACCGTTGCGATTTACGACCGCCGACCAACTGAACACGCAAACCATTATTAATTAAAAGCATCATCACAAAGTTCAACTCCACCATCTAACTCCTACTTTGTCAGCTCGACTATTGACTGCAAGCTCAGGCTCTTTGGCCGCTCAATCGGCAGCCCCAGCACGCGATCCCAAATCAACTGCGCGAGCGGGCCGATGCTCCGCGAGACGCCAAACGTAACCGTGTAATACAGCGTCTGAGTGATGCCAAAGTGATGAAATAGCACGCCTGAGGAGGAGTCCACGTTCGGAAATGGATTCTTGGTCTTGCCGTGCGCGGTGAGCACGCCCGGCGCGACCTCCGACGTCTTCAGCACGAGCTGGAAGAGTGGGTCAGCGGCAATTTCGGGCCGGGCGAGCGCATACTCCATGAGTGCCTCGAAGCGAGGATCGGGCTTGCGGAGGACTGCGTGGCCATACCCGGGGATCACGCGACCGGATTTGAGCGTTTTCCAGAGGTAGGCTTCAATTTCGGCAGGGGACGGGCTCTCGGAGAGGTCGTCCTTCATGGCTAGGATAAAGCGGAGGACTTCCTGGGCGGCCAGACCGTGCAGGGGGCCGGCGAGGCCTTGCAGGCCGGCGGAGTAGGAGAGGAAGGGGTCGGAGAGCGCGGAGCCGACGAGATGCGTCGTGTGCGCGGAGACATTGCCGCCCTCGTGGTCACCGTGGAGGGCAAAGTATAGCCTCAAGAGATCGACGAAACCGGGATGCGACTTGTCCATTCCAAGAAGTCTCGCGTAGTTGAGGGACCAGTCGGCGTTCGGATCAAGTGTCCCGGGGAGGGCGCCACCACCACGGTAGGCGTTCTGGTAAATCTTGGCAGCTATCATGGGCAGCTTGGCCATCAGGCTGATGGCGTCGTCGAACGTAGGCTCCCAATACTCAGACTTTGCCAGCCCCCGCGCGTATAGCTTTGCAAAGCTGGAATCGTGGTTAAGGGCCGACACGGCGATCGCGAGCTGCGTCATGGGGTGCAGCGTAGGTGGAAGAGCATCAAGCAGCTTGCCGACGTATTCGGGGTACTCGCCCTGCGCGGCCAGGTCCTCGGAAAAACCTCTGATTTCAGCAGTGGTGGGAACTTTCCCGATGAGCAGGAACCAGAACATAGCTACATGCTTTCGTCAGTGCACTTCGTTCGGAAGTTCGTAGAAGCTTACCTTCAGGAAGCATCTCCCCACCCTCGTCCGCCGTCGGCATCAGCTCCTGGCACTCCTTGATCGTCTTGCCGTGGAACTTGATGCCCGCTATTGGATCGAGCACGGAGCCCTCCCAGAGGATCGACTTGAGTCCACGCATGCCTCCCAGCAGGTTGCTCACGCGCACGTCACCCAGCGGCGCCCCACCTCGATTGGCCTTAACTGTCTGCAGCAGCTCGCGCTTCGCCGGAATCGCATCGCGGAGGGCCTGCTTCAGCACGGTTGTCGAATGGCGCTGCTGCGATGAGAGAGCGGTGTGGCTTGCGTGTGAAGATGCGGCAGTAGGTGTGCATGATACGAGAGAAAGGAGAGGCTTGAGCAGGCGTGAGTAAAGGTAAACTATATACTGAAGATAAAAGGGCAGCTAATTCGCCGCGACGAAAAAACTCACGCAGAATGAACGGCTTAATATGCCGGATCTGCAAACGGAGGACATGATGGATGTAGGCCAGAATAGTGTAGTCGTCTATAGGCTCTATAGGTTAAATTGTAGATGAAATGAGAACAATGCTGGAGCGCTTTCGGCATGAGGCCAAGGTAAATAGAGACCCATTTAGCTCGTTACCCCACAAAGAGGCAATCCAAACGTTGCGATCCGGGGTAACGTAACTCCCGAGACGGACCTGCACGTGGGAGATGAGTGAACGACACAAGACCCTTAATAACACTTGCCTGGACGTCGCGAAGACCGGCAGTAAAGGCTCGCGCTCTCCATCTGCGACCAGTTTAGCATTCGCCATATTTGATGCGCCATCGAGTGCTACCTTCGCATTTACTAATATGGCGTGCGATGAAGTGAATGCGGTTGTTTGCGCGTGGGCCGGAGCTATGTGGTCGACCTCTAGTGCCCATGCGGAAACAAAGACTCGACGCACAAACCTTTGTCGCTTTGTATAGCCATTGTCAACGCATGTTTCTCCTGATTGGACTGTCAACCCTTAAAATAAAGCTCAACACAGTCGATTTATAATTTAGGTTCCGCGAGAGAACTAGACGTGTGCCATTGTCGGGACGTTGTGAGGGTTTGGGTGGTTTCTGGTCGACAAACGAGTCGAAAGTTGCTAATGTTATATAGTACTAACATATCTGTAATGGACTGTTCGAAGGTTCGTTGTGCCAATGGGATCGGCAAAATAATGATTAACTACCGAAACGGTTTTATTTTTATTTGTCTATAATAGCTAAGCTGGCCCTATAAATAATTCCAAACTCCATCGCGCACGATAAATTCTCGCCGAGCGGAAATCCGACATTAGAGCCTCTGACTCTAAAGGTCTGAACGTCACGTGAGATGCTGGGTATAACGATACGTGAAGAGTCACTCTTACTCACTAGCGTAGTCACATCAAAAACCGTGTATATTCGCAGTACATGGTTAGGGTGTATCTGTTTAGTATGAGACCGTCCAACTCCGAGCAATTAAACTCTTGAAAACCTTACCATATGCATTGTCGATTTTTGACTTCGAGGTCATCGCGAGACGCCACAGCATAAAATTTGAGCCACATAATATTTGAGCCACGTTTCTTTGACATCATTTCTCACCGCCTTCGCGACCTGCTCTGTTACTCATTTCGCTCCCTTGATGCTGCCTCCGTCATTGCGCGCCGCTGTACCATTAGTTCGTGTAAGTACTACTGTTTTATATGCTATTTCTGCGTCGGGAAGGCCTGCCGCAAGGACACTTGACGTTGTCGACGTTTGCTGCGCTACGTCACGTGTGACGTTCGCCCCACCTCGAGAATTTTTTTTCCCTTTTTACTTTGCTCATCTCTTCTCACGCTGTTCCTCCAGAAACTTAACTCAATTCGGCTCTTCTCCTCTACTCAACCGTACCTCTATACTTCATCGAAGATATCAATGTCGTACGCTCTTCCCGAATCGCATAAGGCGGTATGTATCCTCCATTTCGCCGTTTGCATTTTGGCCGCTGGTGTTGATCCGTGCTTGAAATATTGGGAAAGCAATGAGATATCGAGCAATTCCGCGAGCAATTTACTGATTTACTGCACTACAGTTGCTCCAGGACTCGCTTAGGTCGTCCGACTCTCAGGTCGCTGAGATCATGGTGTGTTTTAAATCAAATGCTTGTTGTCGAGTCATCCCGTTCAGTTTCTGATCTCTCCAGGATGCCGAGATCAAGCGTCAGAGAGAGTCGATCGTCCTGATCGCCTCCGAAAACTTCACTTCACGTGCTGTCTTCGACGCTCTTGGATCGCCCATGTCCAATAAGTACTCGGAGGGCTATCCCGGTGCACGGTACTACGGTGGTAACCAGCACATTGACGAGATGGAGCGTCTGTGTCAGCAGCGTGCGCTCGACGCTTTCCACGTCGACAAGGCAAAGTGGGGTGTCAACGTACAGACCCTTTCTGGTGAGCTATATTGAGAAACTCAACAACAGATTGGTGGTAAGTCTACTAACTCACTCTGAAGGTTCCCCCGCCAACCTCCAGGTTTATCAGGCTCTGATGCGCCCGCACGAGCGCCTCATGGGACTTGATCTCCCCCATGGTGGACATTTGTCCCACGGCTACCAGACCGATACCAAGAAGATCTCCGCTGTCTCTACCTACTTCGAGACTATGCCCTACCGTGTCGACCTCGAGACCGGCATCATCGACTACGAAATGCTCGAGAAGACCGCTGTTCTTTACCGGCCCAAGATCATCGTTGCCGGTACCTCCGCTTACTGCCGTTTGATTGACTACAAGCGCTTCCGTGAGATCGCCGACCTTGTCGGCGCGTACCTTGTCGTCGACATGGCCCATATCTCTGGTCTCGTCGCCGCTCAGGTCATCCCCACGCCCTTCGAATATGCCGACGTTGTCACTACCACTACTCACAAGTCTCTCCGTGGTCCGCGTGGCGCTATGATCTTCTTCCGCCGCGGCGTCCGCTCTGTCAACCCCAAGACCGGCAAGGAAACCTTGTATGACCTCGAGAACCCTATAAACTTCTCGGTATTTCCCGGCCATCAGGGCGGTCCCCACAACCACACCATCACCGCGCTCGCCGTTGCCCTCAAACAGGCGCAGACTGAGGACTACAAGCTCTACCAGCAGCAAGTCATCAAGAACGCCAAGGTCCTTGAGAATGAGTTCAAGGCGAGGGGTTACACCCTCGTTTCCGGCGGTACGGACTCGCATATGGTTCTCGTCAACCTGCGCGCCAACGGCGTCGACGGTGCCCGTGTCGAAGCTGTCTGCGAGAACATCAACATCGCCCTCAATAAGAACTCCATCCCCGGCGACAAGTCCGCTCTCGTGCCCGGCGGTATCCGCATCGGTGCTCCCGCGATGTCCTCCCGTGGCCTCGGCGAGGACGATTTCAAGAGGATCGTCGGCTACATTGACACCGCCGTCCAAATCGCCATCGATATCCAGAGCAAGCTGCCCAAGGAGGCCAACAAGCTCAAGGACTTCAAGGAGAAGGTCTCCCAAGGCTCCGACGAGACCAAGAAGCTTAAGGAGGAGATCGCTGCCTGGGCTGTCCAATTCCCTCTACCCGTGTAAGTACCCACGCGCGCACGAGTTTGCTGGGAAGGATTGGTTTGTGTTGATTGTTTTGAGAATTCTAAGAATAAGAGAGAAAAATATATGGCGATTTGTATTTCTAAAAGTTTTTTCCCAGCGCTTTCGCTTAATATAAATAATAATAAATGTGAATCAAATTGTAAGTGTACGCATACATGCTGTCTTTACTGGCTTTCTGGTTCCCATTTTCTGTTTCTGACAGGTATGCTTGCTCCTCTAATCCGCATTTATCGAACGCGTGTGATAGGAGTTGCACACGTCGCCTGACGCGCTGCGAGATTCCGAATCGGACTGGGTCTTGGATAAACAAAACACCAAAACCCGTCTGGTCGGGAAATACTATTCCTCCAAGCCCACAATTTTCAGTTGCCTATGTCTCCGCGTTGTTTCCCTCTTTAATCCCGTGCATCTCATAGTAGTTCATGCTCTCGGCTGTTTCTCGATCCGACGTCGTCTGTCTCTGCTGCCGTGCTCTCTGTTAGGCTCCCGTCCGCCTGTGAATTGATTCTGACTGAACCTGCCACTGGCTTTCTGGCTCCTTTTGCTCCTACGTCTGTCACTGAGCTTCTTTGATCCCTCATCTGATTGTCAGACATATATCTTACCACACATCCGTTCTACGTGCTAAGCATGTTCAGCTCAGGTCCCTTCCATGAGTTTTGATATGACATGACCTTGTTCGTCCTTGTTGATATGATATACTACTTTTTAATTCATCTGGGTATTTCATCTGACCCACTCCTCTCCGACCTCTAGCCCACGTGCTTATGTTTTATCATAACTTGTTTTTGCTTTCTTCCGCTTCATGATATAGACTTCTTTGATGTCATCGTCGCCTGGACTTTCTCTATGCTACAATACACATCAGATTCAATTCCTTACCTATAATACATCCAATATTTACATATCCTCTTACGATAGATCCATCGGCAAAACCTGCGACGTTGCATCATCGTCGTTCCCATTCCCACCCATAGCACTGGTCATATCTTCAATTCCCATATTATTATCGTTTCCCTTGCCATGCGAAGTACCGATACCCGCGCTCCCATCAGCGTTCATGTCATTCATCATCATAAACATGACTTCATCGACATCATCCGCCTGCTGTCCTTCTTGTTCACCTCCTCCATTATCACCTTCTGAAATTGACGCATCTTGCCCCAGAAGGTCGAGCCCACCTTGCTCTCCCGTTTGATCTTGATAATGAGTTGCCTCATCGGTAAGGCCAGTAGGTGTCTCTGCTGATTGCATCATTTGCATAAACTCTCGTATCTCATTATCGGTCTCTTCGCCCTCGTCACCGAACATGTCTTTATTGCTGCTACTAGCATCATTGTGACTCCCATCATCCAGGGGTTCTGGTTGAGGAGACGGTGAAAGTTCATGTTTGGGGAGCGTTGAATCGGCGATGTCGTCATGCATGTCGAAGTCGTCATTCCAGCCTTGGAGTTCATCCGTGAACGAATCTTCTTGTGGATGCTGTGATCGTTGTTCGACGCCGGGAGTCGTGGCGGCAACAGCAGGGTCCAACGATACTACCTCTTGCTCTGTGGCCCCTAGAGCCTCCGCGGTCTCGTTATTCTTCATTTCTTGATTCGCCACGAATTCGTCGTCGTCGTCGTCGTCGTCGTCCTTCTCCTTTTTCTCATCCTTCTCCTTCTCCTCCTTCTCCTCCTTCTCCTTCTCCTCCTTCTCCTTCTCCTCCTTCTCCTCCCCCTCCTTCTCCTCCTCCTCATCTTCCTCCACTTCTTTCTCTTCCTCCTCTAATGGCGTTTCCGCCAGTGCCCATTCATCTATCACTCCGTCCCGCTCAAGTACCTCCCTCCCCACCTCCGCAATCTTCCTCACCAGCGTCCGCTTCGCCGCTATCCGTCTCCGCAGCTTGGCTATCACATCATATTGCGCCCCTAAACTGCTAAATTCTTTGGTTCCCGGAACCTGCCCCAGCATTGCCCTCGCACGCCCAATCTTGATGCGGATGCGCCCAGCCTCATTATCGAGATCCTTGGCATCGAGAGTACCTTGCGAGACGCGCTCAAGCAGGTCGAGCAGGTCGAGAAGAAAGTCAAAGTCGGAATGTTGGAGGGACGGCATTGCCAGGATACGAGTAATATTGCGGAAGCTTTGATCGCACTGCGCGTTAACAACCGAGTTTTACATCTGAGCCGCACGATCATGACGGACCTCGACGGAAAGGAACATTATTGTGGCGTATCAAAGAGATATGTGCGTCGTGGCTCAACGCTCAACTCAACCGATTTAAAACATGCTTTTCGTCGCTCTGACTCTATTACATTAAGTAAATTTGGTTACGATCTACAATTTTACGACCAAGAGGAGGCCTATTATAGTATGTAGAGCTACATATCAACCATATTTTAGACTAGAACTGAAAGATAGCGCCGTATCCTATTACACATATAACGTAGTACATTCCCTCTCGTTTCTATCCTACACAAATGCGACACCGCCTACCTCCGTCGCCTTGAACTGCTACTACCGCCAGCAGGTGGGACCGGCCCCGCTACAATCGGTAGATCAGAGGTATCAGGCGGTAAGCTGCCCACTGAATTCTTCGCGACTGTCGGTATCCAACCCGATGCCAGATCCGACAATAAGTACGGCGGAATCTGTCCCGCGAACTCTGATAATGCATTCTGAACTTTGCGCGCCAATTCGCGCTCCTCCTCTAATACCTGGGGTCCATCAAGGAACTGTTGCTGTTGCCTTTGCTGTTGAACTTGGAGTTGCATGAGCTGCTGCGGACTCTGGTATGCTTGTGGCGGAATCATCTGCGGCGGTGGCGGCGGCGGGGTACTGAACCGCCGATTCTGTAGCTCTTGGAGTTGGCCGAGCCAGGTTGTGATATTGGATAGCATCTTAGTCTCGTGCTCCTTGCTGGCATCCGACGACAACCAGTCGTCGATGACAGCGGGATCGACCGCGGCGTGCTCGTCCATTTCTGGCTCTGAAGACGCCTTCTGGCTCTCCTCTGCCGGAGTCGCTTTGGCAGGTGTCTCGATAGCAGGCGTTTCCGCAATCGGAGTACCCAACGCAGACGTGTCCTCCTCCACGTCCTGCACTTGCTGTTCCCTCGAGCTTATCTGCTTTTTTTTCCTCATATAGCGATCGTACCATACGCTGGCAGCTGTAATTCCACTAACAATGACGTGTCCCTCGTCGCGGATAGGCGCAAAACTGGAATACGCATCATATCGAAGCCATTTTGCGGTCGGCAGCGGTTCATTGACGGGGTGAGTAAAGTCAGCAAGCATTGGACGTAGCTTCGTAGTCACCGCAGAAGCTCCTCCGACAATGGCATAGTAGGGTGATGGAGAAAGAACACCAAGTTTTCGTGCCGCGGTGGTGGGAGCCTGAATCGGTACTATCTTTGTGGTATTGAAGAACGAGGCTATGAGTCTGTTAGTGATCACAACCCGCACGGCAATGAGAAGAGAAAAGGTCCACACTTACGGACAGGGAATGTCCGCGGATCGGCGCGAGATTTCTTGGACAGAGAAGAAAATAATGGTCCGTGCTGGCTGACCATGTACAGAACCTCCTTGTCCTCTCCGCGAACATTAATCTCGTATGAATTATCTTCTTCCTTTGCTTCTTCCAACGCCTCTACCGCATTTGCTTCCAATTCGTCCTCAGGCTTCCCGGTTCGCACCTGTCGCGCAAACAGAGAGTCGGCATAGATATAGAATCGGTCGACCAAATCGTACAAATCGTTGGTAGGCGAGACATTTGATAGCACATCCTGCACTGACGTCTTGAGGTCGTTTTGGAGCTCGGAGACAGCCTTCGCATCGTCAATGTCACTGTAACCACCTAATCTGAATTTTTCAAGAATTGAAACTGGCGGTTCGGTAGACACAACGAGAGGAGGAGGTTGTTCCGATCTAGTGCGTTTTGGCGATCTGGATACTGTGACGGGACGGGGGATCACTTTCTTCGTTAGGACCGCATGTGCAGGATCTTCCCTGATGTTATTATTATTGTTAGCAATTGTAATAATGACTTGATATAGAAAATGAGAACTTACGCTTCAAGAACAGTAATGAAGTCTTGTATTATGCTCCTGCCCTTCTTATCTTCAGTCGATTCTCTCCTTTTGCGTTTGTGGGAAGTTGCTAAATAACAAGCTGCGCGTTAGAGAAGCTATATCGTTATTGCATTCGTCATTGCAAGTGCCACTGTGCATCATGAAGTTCGCAGTCGGCTCGCTACTCCCGTCTAATGGTTTATCCCATAGACGTTGGCGGCCATCTCCATGCATCACGACAACCCCTCCATCCCCGCATCAACAAAAAATTATCAACAGAAAAAAGCATGCACTCACCAGTATAATCACCCGCCATATCCAGTTGACAATTAGTATAATATAATCCAATCCTGAAATAATACCAATAGCGTCAACAGAAAATAAATCTAAACCAATTGGAATTCCGCGCCACAAATGAGACGTCGTAAAAACTCGAATACGAGTCCGAATCGTAAAATGTCAGACCTCGTAGCCCTTACACAGTGGTGCTCTATTGATGATCGCGATGAAAGTTCTTCCTAATGCCTGGAACGTGTGGTTCGTTTGTGAAATTTTGTGTTGTGGAAGGGGCGTCGCCGTTAACACGGCCCTGACCTCTTGTTGTGCACTAAACCTTTCGCTATTACCGCGTACACGTGCACACGGTCATCCTTGAGAAACGAGACCCTCAAATTACGAGGAGAAATCACACTCCAAAGCCGCTCCAGACCGCTCGTCAGGACTGCCCTTAGTGGTTTGATGAGTTCAAATATATATGCTCCTGTAGATCTTGTTCCCTAAATTATTGCCAGGAAATTTCCTCTGGCGATATCGTGTCCAGTCCTAAAAAGAATGCTCTGACCGTCTAGCTATATTAGAAGTAACTTAATATAAATCCACAATAATATGACTATCCACTTTTCTGAGAGTTAAGTTTGCTATGTAATAGCTAATAATTAAATATACAGTGTAATAGCAGACTATAATCAAGCTACTATCTACGGTTCTATTTAAGAGGGATCTTGGCTTTAGGCAACAAGACATTAGAGCGAAACTTGTAGTTAAATTCTTATTATTTGCTTTGTATACACGAGTTGCACTTGTTGGTTAGTGTAGGCTGAGTTATATTGATGTCCCAGTTTATAAAATCAATGTTAAACATCTTTAAGTTAGGAATTCAGAAATTGCTATCGAATATTCTTACTGACTTAGACTCAGGTCACTACAAACGTCCGGACCCGGTCTGATTACTTCGAGGAACACAGTCTCTAGGGGTGGACGCACACCGTATTTGCGCTGTGTTTCCGTCTAATTCAAGCAGTAGGCCAGGACTGTTTGAGATGCACCAATTAACGATCAAGCTTGCAGAGCATAGTGAAGACGGGCACTTCGTTGGATACGCGCATTTCGTTGGAGACGATGTACCTTGCAATTTGGACAAGATTGCCATTGCGATTGAATCCCCACGCACATCGTGAAGAATGGCGAGACCCAGGTCACACCCGTAAATTGCCTTGAACTGTGCAAGTTCGAGTAGAACATCCGGGCATCGATTTGGAGACAGCTGTGGACCAGATCAAGCAGACAAAAGAAATCTTATCTTACAATTTGACAAAAGCACTTCCATGAGCTAGATTCACAAGCATATGGAAGAATTACATTAATCAAGTAATCTTCACAAAATTACCTCCATTATATTACAAATTCTATAACAAATTAGACCATGCCATTCTGTACAATATTGCAATGTGAAACCAATCTCACTAGTGCTTATATCCAAATCGACGCTTCGGCTGAAATATGATTGTCCTAGAGGCTTTTGAGAATAGTCCCAGGCGAGGAATAGCCACTCAATCTGGAAAATAGCTCTGCCTCCATCCGTTTTGCTGCTTCCGGCCCGCTGAGGATCTCTCCCATCATATCAGTTCCAGGTGGGAAGTCAGTCTCAAAAATTGGTTCTCCAACCCCTCTCATATTCGCCAACACTGCTTGACGAAAGTGCCACCGTAGCAGTTCATCTCTTGCACTCCGATCATTAGCTGGATCTCGACAAACAGGGTCAAGTATCCTCCCGTCTATCCTGAAAGGATCTCTATCGAAACAGGTTACCTTATAACCATCGTCCGGGTTGATTGAAAAGTGGAAACCATCAAACTTCACATGGATACTGGACGTCATAAGCAGTCCATTCTGGCAAGAGTTAATCCCCGTGTCACACTCGCCTATTCTGTTCGTGATCCATCGAGAAAATCCACTGTGCACGAAATAATCTTCACTCGATAATGGGAAGATGTGCGCGGCATGGAAACGACTCCACTCATCGATATCAGCCTCAGTGTTGACGATGCCAGTGATCACGCACTTCCCTCTCTCTCACGGACCTGAGTTCGGAATGTATAGTCTCTGCCGGTGGATGATTGTGAAAGTATTCGTATTATCCATGGCTCGTTTGTGATCGATATTATGCCTGGTTCAACTCAGTAGCCGCTAAATACAAAGACTTCCTAGAGTAAACATTACCTTTGCGAGAATAAGGCCATATATCATAGTGGCCTGGATGGAGAGCCTCGTCAGTTGGTGTTAGATCGCGTCCGGTGCTTCGCAAGGTTACGCGATACGGTCCAGATGCAACGATCAGGATGCCGAGCATAAAGAGAAAGGATTTTTCGGTTACAGATGGATTCAGTTTCAGCCCACCAAGCGCCTTATCAGGCTCTGCAAAGTTGTAGAAATGGACATTTCTACCGATTGCTCTTCTGCCTGCCATATACTACCCATATATTTATCTTCCTTCTTCGCCAACGCACACACCCGTAGCGATGCGTATTATACTCTTCAAACCAAACCGACTACATTTCAATTTGTGACTTGCCGGCCACCAACAACAGCGCTGTTGGCGCGTAATCGTCAATGCGTCATAGAACCCACGCCATAAATGCGCCACAATTTGGCGACGTGAGCGCTTTGGGACTCCAGTAAATAATCGCCATGCGAG
This sequence comes from Lipomyces lipofer, assembly GCA_003705915.2. Classification (NCBI taxonomy): domain Eukaryota; kingdom Fungi; phylum Ascomycota; class Lipomycetes; order Lipomycetales; family Lipomycetaceae; genus Lipomyces; species Lipomyces lipofer. The sequence continues at coordinate 129,799 of PPJX02000006.1, read as the reverse complement.
TCAGTTAACAGGGCATATAAATTTAGTGATGTGCTTAGGCACTGCAGTGATTGTGGTCAAGGTGATTTTGGTTTTCCATGCCACAATGGGTGCAACAGGTACTTGACACCCCTTGGTTCTCTATTACCCCTTTGGAGTATTATACGACCCCAAGTTGGTAGTACGCAATATATAACTCCAGGACAGAACTTACAATTAATGGAGGCTCGAAAATTTTTGTCACTCCCACAACATCGACTTTATATTCTCCTTGCCGTCAAGTATTAGACCCTACCCCTGACATCAGCTCAGCAAACGAAGTCCAAAAGTCAACTGCCCGGCATCTATAAGATGCAGACAGTTATGAAGATATATGCAGAGCTAAATCTCTCAGCTGTGTTGCCCTGGCACACGCGGATTGTCCGTCTAGATGACGCGGACGGTTGGATAGTCCCTACTGCTCTTGACACTGACGACGCTGAGAAGTGAGGATCTAATCCGCCTAAACGGTCTCACTCTATATGTTCTTCACGGTTGGTCTTGACCTGCGATTCGGTGTGGTGGTGCCTACGACGCAAGAGAAGGGATGTCCAACAGAAGCTCCGTGTCAGTGACAGCAGGCTTAGCAGTCGGCGTCACGAGGTAGTGGCACGGGCTCGAATGAACAGAAGGCAGCCCTGCCGCATCAGAGAACATTGTGATCAGCCTGGGGAAATTAGACAGCAGGAGCAGATATGTAGCGTAGTAGATGCATTATTGGCAAACTGTAGGTAAAGAGCGAGAAAGAGAAGGAGCAGATGTGCTTAAGTGGAGAGAGGGGGGGTATAGTCCTAGCACTTATAGTGCGATGAGCGAAACCAAGCAGAAATCAGGCGTAGAGATGCCGTTGCGCCACTATTCACCTATATTTCAAATCAATAACTCATAAAACTCCCAGGCAAGGTATATTTTCAAGTAAGCTGTGTCGTCTAGATGTTTTAGCCATAGCCTGACTTGCGGCTCGAGGGATGCTGTAGGCCTTGTCTCAAGTTCGTGAGAGTGAGTGGTCCATGTGAGGGGTGAGTCGTGTTTTGCATCAAACCTAACCTACAAATTCCATCGGTTAAGGGTTATCTCGAGATCATACACGTACACACCTGCAATTTTTTTCTTCGGCCGTTCAGGTTCCAATAAGAACCATCGACAATTTTGTCCAACTCGAAGAACTCTTCAATTCAGCAATAGTAGAAGTAACTGTGAGTGTACTATTAAGAATGATAAGTTTACTTTTCTCATTTTCAATAAAATTCTTTTGCCTCTGTCCACGCCCTATGACGAAACCATTAAGGTACTGAAAGAGGATGATTAATTATATACCTTTGTTAGATAGTATCTGAGGGCATTTTTCTCTAAAGTATTAGCTGACTATGCGGTGAATGGTCGGAGTACTAACCGGAATAATCTAGGAGATTGCCTGTTCTCGAGTATATGACTTCCAGGCTGGGCTCGTAGTTTGATTGGTCGATCGATAGTGCTTGGGTTTCAAATGGGTGTTCTAACTTAGTCCTTTACCTTCATTTACAGAATTGTAATACTTTACATTTATGGATGGTGTCTATGACATGAGCATTGGGTGTAATGATAGATGTAGACCGAACAGTTTGCTTATAATCTGCATTTTGTTTTAGTTTTCATGGAAGCTCCTTTTGGAATTACATAGATGATCGCAACACATGTGTCTTGACCGCCAGAGTGACAGCAATGAATGGCCCAGATCTATACCAAAAATAGTAACCATTCCCCATTCAGAGACCATCCTCGTGTCGCAGTATTCTTGCGTGGACAATAAGTTGGTCTTACACTACAATCAGTCAATGCTGAACTACTGGCGGACGACGACTTCATTTTCTATTCCGATAGGCTGCAGCTAAGGATTCCCGGTCACGTTGAGGCACTTTAAGGCCATATATGACGCTTTATAGTGTAACTCAATAAAGGGTGCCCAGCCGACGATAGAATGAAATACATAAATAGTCGAAGGATTGATGGACTAGTGGTCGTAGGATTCATTGCGGGGCGCCTATAACAAATATGTGTTGTATACATATAAAAACGCGACTATCCGGTGATATGAATGGTCGACTGATTATTTCATGTTTTCGGAATTATGGACTCCTAATGTTGGCGTATCTGCTTTAGGCACAGTCGCGCGGAGTGCGTGGAAAAAAAGATTAGAAGTAACTTACCGTGATCGGGTACTCATTTCCAAAACTTCGCAATGTCATGACTGCAGGGATCTTATGATGCAGAAGCTTTTACTATTTACTTACTACAAGATCTTCTCTTACAACACCATGACATGCTACTTATCTAATCGTACAGCACTCGCTCCTTCGTCAGATATCGAACGTGATATAGCACCGATGTATCATTTTGCAATTCAATTATTTCATTATCGAATATAGATTTCCATCATTTTTCTTCAGCGTCCTCGGAAAGCAATAGATACTCTCGAGATGATAACCCAAATTGCACCATATCTTTCTCCTTCAACTCAACGTACTCTGCTGCCGCGATTTTCTTCCCATTCACCAACGTCCCATTCGCCGAACTAAGATCATAAATAAATGGTCTAAGACACATTAGTATACGTTCTCTAAGAATGACGAACCAATGCAAACAAAATACTCACGCAATCCGACTCTCTTTCTCGCCGAAAAATCCCACCTCCTCAGTCACAAGCCGGAACTGCAGCACCGCATGTTGCTTTGAGCACGATGGATGATCCAACGGCACGTCCACCAGCGTCCTATCCCTCCCAAACAGATACGCAGGCTGTTGGTCGAGTATCAACGTGTCTGCAATCTCCGAGCCCTTGAATATATACATCCTGAAGCGCTTGTCGGGCTTACGTGCGTCGGGTGGCTCGGCGTATTTGAGTGAGACTCCCTTGTACAGCCGATCGCCTTGGAGAGCGCCGGAAGGCTCGTAATTGGGCAGTTCCTTCTCGACGGGCGGCGATGTACTGCCGGAAGCGGCTACGCGCGCTTCTTCTTGCTCGTAGCGCATGGGCGGAGAACCGGATCGTGTTCGCCTTGGCCGTGGAAGATCAGGTCGTTCGTTTCGAGTAGCGCGTCTCTCGTCATCATCATTTCGTGTACTTGCTCGTTCATCGCGTCTGAACGATGGTGGTAGTCGGTCGCCGTGACGTTTGAACTCGTCGTGGTGGCGGGCATGGTCTCTATCTCGGCTTCTTTCTCGAGCTCTCCGAGGGGCATCTCGCCCATTTCGTGAGTCGCTGTCTCCGTATTCTCTGTGGCTTTGGGATCTAACGTCATCCCGACCCGAATCATCTTGTTCCCGCCTTTCTCTATGCCTCTCTCGTTCCTTGTCATACCTCCCGCCCCTATCTCTATCGTTTCTGCTACTTCTTGCTTCTCGGTCTCTATCATCCCTGCCACCTCTCAAATCTCGCTCCTGCTCCTTTCGCCGTTCAGGTTCAATAAATCCTCTTCGCGAAGGATGAATATTCGCATCATCACCATCATCATCATCTCTAATCGGCCCTTTCTCGGGCTCACGCATCCGTTCGCCCTCCTTCCGGCGCTCACGATCTCTGTCCTCATGATGTCGATGTCGTGGTTTTTCGTCATTCCTTATCTGATCGCGATCGCCGTCTTCGCGTTTATGGTGATGATGTCTGTCGTCGACCCTGTCGTCGACCCTATGGCGGTTGCGATCTCTGTCTTCGTGGCTACCATGACTGTGTCTCTCTCTGTGTGTGCGTAAACGATCACGATCGGAGTCCATTGTATGGTATCCTAACAATTAGTGAAAGCCCTATGAGTTCGCGATAACTTCTGAACGCTAAGTCGAATCGAGGTCTTGTAGAAGTAGCGATAGTAACATTGAAAATGCACTACCATAATTTTGGTGGCACGCTATGATCTTGGTGCGCGGCTCAACTTCCAACGCCGTCCAATATGCGATTTTCTATTCAAAGCAGAATTTATCTATCTCGCTGTACTTACCAGGATTCAATACACAATTCAATTGACTGCACCTTATTTTATGAAGCCAACCTTTTTCGGTTATATACAAGTTCTCTGATTGCTCTCACTGCACTACGACCTTAGCCTGCCTAGACTGGTTGGTAAATCAAAACTGGCGCATCTCGGAAACTGCCAGATCTGCAAGTCGGCGAAGTCGCAGTATAAGTGTCCGCGCTGTCTCATAAAATAGTAAGTCAATTTATTTATGCTTTCTAGTATTCCTCGCTTTTTGGTGTAAGTAAGGTTGAGACGCTGACGAAATATTTAGCTGTTCTCTAAAATGCTTCAAAGATGAGCGGCATTCGCATGCGACTACACAGAATGAGGAGGAGAAAGGGGATAATACGATAGAGACGATGAATGGAATTGTCAACGAGGAGCCAATTGAAAATGAGAAGGATGTTGAGACGTCGATTAATCCAGCTGTGATTGACACTACGACAAAACCTGCTTCAACAGATCCACAGACAGCACGGTACACCAGTATTCTTGGCGACCCGGAAATCCAAGCCATGCTGCGCTCCCGGACATTACAACATCATCTTTTATCCGTGCACACAATACTTACAGACCCGAAGGCGTCCGGTGAGTCGACCGCTGAAGGACGTCGTGACGTTGCGCTCCGGAAGTTACGGGAACTGAGAGCCGGCGGTGTGGAGGTCAATGTTGAAGTCGAGGAGTTTATCCGCCGGGTGTTGCATGATTCAAATGAAGTTGATTGTGAAAACAACTAAGCAAGTTTGTATTATATGGGACATATGCATGAATTATAGCACTCTAACTATGCAATAACGAAACTGACATCTATCCATCTATACAACGCCTTTCCACTGGCCCCTTGGTCGTCCCGATTGTCCCGGCACTTTAAACCTAAAAATCTCTCCGCCCATATCCACGTTCGCATCCTCCTCCCTCCACACATGGTCAAGACTTTCATTTGCCGCTGCCGTCGTCACAAAAATCTCATCCAAATTCTCCCCGCCAAATGTCGGGCAGGTAACTTTCTTCGCGAGGAACTTATACACGGCCTTCACCTCCCCCGTCGCCGAATCCCGCTGCTCGACCCTCGAGCCATTCCATATCGCGACGAACAAATCTCCCTGAGCGGAGATAGTCATCCCGTCAGGCACGCACTCCTCTCCCTCCACTGCAAACAGCCCACGTTTATTCGACGGAGTGCCTGTCGCGACATCATAGTCGTATGCCCACACGGTCTTGGTAGGTGAGTCACAGTGAAACATCGTCTTCCCGTCTGCCGACCAACATAAGCCGTTGGGAACCCTACAGCTCTCCAACAGGGAGTGACAAGTCCCATCGGGATCGAACCGGAAGAGAGAGCCGATAGGCTCGGACCCGTATGTGTCGAGGTCCTCGATCATCGTTCCCGCCAAAAAGCGACCCGCGGGGTCGACGTTGCCGTCGTTGAAGCGCATACGGGCATGCTTGTCGCGGTCGGATTCGTATACGTTGACTTTGTAGTCCAGTTTGTCTGAGCTTCCGGGTTGTGCAATCGCAAAGCCGTGCTTTGCTGCTACGACAAAGACGTCGGGCTTAGATGTCAGTGCCAATGCGCCAATGGGCTCGGGATACGTGGTCGTGCATATCGGGGCGTCAGTGTAGACATCGAACACTTCTATGCGTGGCGCATTGGGATCATTCATCGAGGGAACTGATTTTGTGGGTGCTGCTGACGGAAGTTTCACGCTCTGTATCTGATGACGGTGAATGTCAACAAAGTAAAACTCATTTGTTTCCGGAACATATGTCGGTCCCTCGCTGAGGAGGGCGTGCGGTGTGATGTAAGGCTTGTCGAATTGTCCGTTAGCTGGAAGAATAGCATTGAAACAGTCTCAATGATCGCTTACGTTGGGAATGTGGTACTCGATAACCATTTTTTTGGTAATATATAGTTCCATTTATCAATTGAGGTGATTAGAGTGTAACTGCAGGAATGAGTAAAATAAGGTGGTTTCTGGAAGCCGAGAAACTTGAGATAAGTATTCCAGGGCGGCCGCGGGATTAGAGGTGGTCGAGGGTTGGGGTAAAGCAACTGTGACGACACTTGTGCTTGGCATCCGTCGTGGAGTTAGGGGTAGACTTCACAACGCTTCCGAAGTCCGAGCCCTCGACACAGTGCGTGCATAGCCTTAGCGTAAACTTTAGGGGGCCCCTTTCGACTCAATCACAGGTCACAAGTTGAAGAACAATAATAGTTGACCCGAGCCATCATTAAACACGAAACTGCACGTCCAGCGACCGTAAGAGTCGACTGCTATTAACTGGCATCAAAAGCATCTAAGCATCTTCCTTAAGAGATTATCCGGGTTAGGTATGCGTTAAATGAAAAGCAAATTCAAGTTTCCGCCGAGTGAATACCTAGCAATTGTAACAAGTAAATTTCCAAGTCATTGCATTGGTCCATTCTTTTCCCATACAAAAGTGCAATCAAAAAAGTACTACTATGATACAATGATTCCCATAATCTATAAGACACACACTCATGCCCTCCTAAATCGAGACAAATCTGCCTTCGGAGGAGGTATGCTAGGAATATAGGTAGCATCAATGAGCTTCACCAACGCATCTGGGTCAAATAAAACGGCTTTATAAGACGACACAGGCGGAAGCACGCTGAGAAGTTTCATTACGCCGTCCGGTAAAGAATTGGACTCCCTCTGCTGCAATGATCCCGTCGATTTATCGCCCTTTTCTCGCTTCCTGTTTCGTTTGCGTGAATCACTCTTCAACTCCTCTCGCGACCTCTTCTGCGATCTCTTTGGTTTGGTAGTCGCAGGCTCTGGTTTAGCAATAGGCACCATCGGCCCCTCTTTTGCCTTCTCGTCTTCCTCTTCGTCATCACCGTCGTAACGTGACATCCCATTAACTGCTTTCTCCTCTTTCAGGATATCGCGATAAGCCACAGGTCCGATCTCATGCTCGCTAATAACACTGTGTCCACAGAAGGTATACCGTCCCGCAAACCGTGTAATCGACTTCGTCCCAGGATACAGTTCTAGCATCCGTGCTTCCAGTTTGGCCACCGCCGATAACTCGCTCCCATACGCTGCTTCATAGGCATAGAATTTCCGAAACAGCGGCCGCGCATCCTCGGACGATAACCGTGATGCTGTCCGTTCGAACAACGCCCGCGCATTTGTGTCGTCGTTGATCAGGATCAGAAAATCAAGATACTCTCCTATAAATTCAACCGAGTTTGGGAACCGCTTCAATCCGATTTCAAAGATCTTATTCGCAATTTCAGGGCTCTTGTTATGGTGGTACTCCATCAGCGCTGATGCGAGGTAGATATGATATGTCGAGTATGAAAATTTCCTCGCCTCGCTGAAAACCTGTCGAGCGGCTTGCAGACCTTCCATTCTCTTCGTGGCACGCATGTACATAGTGTTGCATAGCGTCAATTCACGGGATAAGGACGCGATCTTGACCTGGGTCTTAGCCTCAACCCGCTTTATTTTCTGCTCGATGCCGGAATCCTTGCTAGCCGATACAGTAACATCCACTTCGTCTTCGTCGTCCACACCAGCGCCATCCTCAGTCGACGCATAGATACTCCGAGTCTCCTCCCGACTCTGTAGCACATTCTTTTTCTCCTCGCACGCCTCCTCCACTGCCTTAATCTCCCGCATTATCCCGCTCGCGAGTGTCTGGTATGTCCTCTTTGCGTCCTCCCGCTTTTTTGTGAGTTCATACACCTCCGCCGCTCGGAAATGCAGCAAGCAACTCCCGGGATTGGCAGCCCCACCGCTCTTTAGGAACTCAAGACGTTGCTCAGGCAGTTCCATCGCGGTACAAAACTCGGCCGCGTCATACCACAGCAAGGGGTAGAACCTCAAAGGCTGCAGAGCCTGCTTGTATGCGTATATGACCCGCTGAGTGAGCTTCTCATTGCCACCGTCGATCTTGCTGTCCTCAGCGCAGTAGCCGAGCGGGTCAGACTTTTCCCACGCGATCCATTTTTCCCATTTTGCGAGCTGGGAGAGTTCCGTATCGCGCCATTTGGGTGGGGTGGGTACGCCGTCGCGATAGACACCGGCGGAAAGATGTGACAGTTCTTTGAGGCAGGATCGGGCGGTCATATATGTTGACGCTTTGTCGGCAAGGAATTTTCGAGCCTGGAACGACGATTAGCAAAAGCCACGATGAAAATACCAGAGATATCTTTTTTTACCGTAGTCTTGTTCAATCCATTCTCGAACATTGAATAATCCTGCCACAGCTGTTCGAGGTTCTCCACCGGGATGCATACAGCTCTCTGGTAGACCTTCCTCAGCAAGTCCATCTTCTGCTGTGTCTCCCAGGTCGACTTGCCATCCGGTCCAGTTCGTATAAAGTTAATGTACTCACTCCAGATCTTCCCTGCGCGAATATCGATTCCGACGTTTGAAACGACAACTTCAAAGGCCTGGATGATTGCCCTTCGGGCAGCATCTCCATCGGTGACGACGTTATTCCGCCTTCTGACGTAGGAGAGGTATTCTTCCCACACTCGGAGATTGACGACCTTCCCGACCGCTCGGGAAAACACCTCATCTGCCTTGCCAAACTCTCCGGCCGCTGTCTCCATGTCGATGTAACTCAACCACTGCGAAGCCACCGTGGGATAGAACTCTAGTGACCGCTCGTATGCGCTCCGCGCTTGTTCGTGCTTGCCTCGCCGGATGTACTCGTCTACCAACGAATTAAACAATGAAAGAGGAGGCGGACGGTGTGCACCGCTGGAGGAGAGTTTCGCGATCCGGTCTTCGAGGTGACCAGTGATATCTTTGGGTAAGCGCTTGCGATGCAGTGGGGTACTGATGGCAGCTGCCGCTGCCTCTTCTTCCTCTTCCTCTTCCTCCTCCTCTTCTTCCTCCTCGTCGTCGTCGGAAGTGGAAGAGGACGACACAGAGGATGTCATCGAGCCCGTTTCGTCTGGATCCTCGTCGCCGTCTTCAGGATTTGTTGATATTGCAGCTTGTTGTGGCAGCTGTATTCCATCGTCATTCTGTTCCGTTTTCTTCACGCCGTTCCCATTAGAGGGCCATGACGGTTCGTCTAGAGCCGGTGCGTCTGGAAGCGTTTCTTCCGGTTTAATGACTGGCGACATAGGCGCGATCGTGGGTGGCACTTCAGAAGCCGCGGAAGCGGTAGGAATAGTGGGAATCGGGTCCTCGACCACTGCATCTGTCATTTTTGCGAATTGTCTGTAAGACTATGTCAGCAGACTGAAAGTGCTCATATACATGTAGAGATCAGCACGAAAGATTTTTTAGACGGTTGCTAAAACATGTGGCCGAGCGAGTTGTTTGGACGTGCTCGATAAATCTAATTCACAATTCCTTTTGACAAGATCGTCTTATTTCATACAAATACAGATCCAAAATAAGCAAGGCTAAACATACCAAACAGCAATCAACAACTCTTATGTACACACCGTATGAATCAGATGTCGGTGTTATGCCGATGGGTACTGTCTTAACTCTGAGCAGATCGAACCAACTGTTTAATCGTGACGACAAGAAGGCGTTGCTCACACTGCGATGTCTCGCGTACCCAACCCTACACGCTCCCTCACTACTAAAAAAATTTCTTCTTCCTCTCCTTCTCTCACTTCATCCATTCACAAGTTACATTACGCAAACCAAAATGCCAACATCGACATCTACAACGAGCATGCAGCGCCCGCCGGAGATTGAGGAGATCCTCTCGACGCTGTCACGGTATAATCCGGAGACAACCACTGTCCTTCAAGATTACGTTGCAGTACAATGTTCCACGGGATCTTATGATTTGATGGCCAACCTGGCGCTATTGAAACTGTAAGTATGCTTTTGTCTTATTGGGAAAAGGGGCGAACGTACTTTGACATGATGAGAGAAAAAGAATTACAATTAGCATGTATTAGTGTAGATGGGGGCGACCTCGTCAATGGCAGTATTCATTAGCTCTACCTGACTCTTTGTATTGTGCTCCTCTTCCACTCCAATCATCTCACGCAATTGGGTCCACTACTAACACGTTTCATTGCATAGGTACCAATTCAATCCCGACCAATCCCGAGACGACATGATCCTCAACATCCTGAGCAAATCTCTTACCGTATTCCCGGACCCGGATTTCGCCCTCTGCTTGCACCTTCTCCCGCCATCTCTTCTTTCGTCATACCCCCCGACCAATACAACCACCCCCAAGCCACCACCCACAACTTCACAATCCAACGACGACGACGATGAAGACACCTTGGCCACCTCTGTCCACCGTCTCACTTACCTCAACGCCCTCCTCGAATCGGGCGCGTACCCAACTTTCTGGCGTACACTCTCCTCCTCCGTGGACGAAGAGTACGCCGATCTCGTCGCCGACGTCTTGGGCTTCGACGACCAGATTCGGAGAGGCATTACCAAGGCGGTGGTCAGCAATATGCGGAGCATCAAGCTCGAGACTGCCCAGAGCTGGTGGAATTTGGCCGGGAGGGAGCAGGTCGTGAAATGGGTTGCCAACGAGGTGAAAGGGTGGGCGGTGCAGGGGGAGGGGGATGATGCTTTCGTCCTGCGTGTGGAGGAGGAGGAAGAGAAGGAGAAGGAGGTTCAGCAGACGAAGCAGGACGGTGGGAAGGTGAGGTTGGAACAGTTATCGAGGATAGTAAGACGTGTGTACGAGACTGAAATGTTGTCGTAAATCGTGTATTTATATTTTAGATGGTATGGGTGTATAGGATATGCTAAATGGGACTATTTTTTTTTGCTTCCATGCGCAAGGGCTATCAATGCTGCTACGCCTTATCGACCAGTACAGAAATTAGATTTTAATAATGAGCCCGGATCGCTGCTCCCCTCCAACCAAACATAACCTGTGCCTAAGAATGAAGATATTGTACTATACCGCTCTGCACATGATGAGCTGTTCCAATATGCTTGCTACTTTGGCTGACCGAGCCCATGATCAACAAACGACAAGTCATGGTGAAGGTTTCAACGGGCGATTTAATTTAACCTGCGAGCTCCTAGTTATCATCCATTGACGACCTTTTGACCCATGGAGAGCTAGTAGCGAATTCATGAAAACAGCAAATACAATTTGTTAACATTTATAACATTTATAACATTTATAACATTTATAACATTTATAACATTTATAACATTTATAAAATTTATAAAATTTATCTTGCTATGTAGATACAATACTTCGCATATGACTCTAAGTATTGTTTTATTCACAAAGTGTTCCCCATGTTGTCTAATCGACCACGTTACACACGTCTTACAATGACCCAAAGTTACGAAAGTTATATGACTCCTCCTATACGTGAAGAACACAAGGCCACTAATGCATCCCATTAGCATGCCATCTAGCTTCCACACGCTCAGGACTCTCCTTTATCATCCATTGCTCTACGATAATTAAAACCACATAAACCGATAGCACGGCTACTCCAATTAAAGCAATTCTCACAACCAAGCCGAACAGTCTCTTCCTATCGGCCGAGTTAATCGTCTTCCAGGTTCTCACCAACCCGTACATCGCATCTTGCATGGTAGTGACTGTTCCGAATGACTTGCTGTCGAAAGGGATAATTGACTCTTCGTCTTCAGGAAGGAGGGACGCTTGAACACGGATGCGAACGACCATAGCAGGCAGAGTGAGAAAAATATGAATATATGGCAATTGACTTGCAAGCATGGCAATTGTTGATATTACCCCTTGTTTTATTCACAAAGTGTTCCCCATGTTGTCTAATCGACCACGTTATACGCGTCTTACAATGACATGACTCCTCCTATACATGAACACAAAGCCACTAATGAACCCCATTAGCATACCTGTCTCTCAGATATTTTCCAAGCTCAGGACTCTCCTTTATCATCCAGTGAATCTCTGCGATATATAAAACCACAAAAACCGACACCACGGCTACCGCAATTAACGCAATTCTCACAACCAGGCCAAACAGTCTCTTCCTATCGGCCGAGTTAATCGTCTTCCAGGTTCTCACCAAACCGTACATCGCATCTTGCATGGTAGTGACTGTTCCAAATGCCTTGCCGTCGAAAGGAATAATTGACTCTTCGTCTTCAGGAAGGAGGGACGCTTGAACACGGATGCGAACGACCATAGCAGGCAGAGTGAGAAAGATATAAAGTAGGACATAGAGCGCGATGCCGACCACAAACACAAAAATACCAAAGAAGCTTAACGACTCGCTGCGTGCTATACGAGGAATGGCGACCACGTTGACGAGAAAATAGGGGAGAATATATGCCAATTGACTTGCAAGCAATTCCGCCGCTACAACAGGTAGAGTGAGCTTACTTAGACGAAGGGGGGTACCTCTAACGCGCGCAAGCCAGGTCCTCTGCGTTGGAACGGTGATGATGATGCTATTCAAGTCAATGTTGAGATTTTCTTGGACTAAAAATAGCGCGACGACTTACTGTGTCAAAACTAAAGAAAACGGAGCGAGACAAAGCGCAACAATCAAGGCAATGAAAGGCTGGAGGACTCGTGGCAATATGAGAGTGATCAAGCTTGCATAGAACACTCCGACGAATTCCATAGCCAATTCCATGGACATTCCACGGAATGGACTCCATGGACCAGCCTCATGTCGAAGGTATGCTAACGTTCGTCTAATGCTAGATGTGACGTAGACATCCTTGCTGTTGTTGGCGTGGGCCTCAAGTTGGGCGTCATCCTCAAGTTGGGCGTCATCCTCCAATACTAGATGCTGGCTCGACTCGTTGCCTAAAGGACTATATCCTTCGTAGGGTTCTTCCACGGCGGCAAGAGTGATAAGGACCTTGGCGACATAACCCCAAAGGAAGGTAATGACTACCAACACAATCGTCGTAATGACGACGACACTAGTAGGACCCTTTGGCAAATGGATCTCGTCGTCGTCACTGGCCCGCAAGAAGAACATCGCGAAAATATAACGTGAATGAAAGGAGAAATAAATCTAAGAAAAGAGGTCACAAGACAGAGGTCACAAAAGTTGAAGAACGAATGGAGCGGTGCTCTAACGAAGGAGGTCGAAATTGCAAGGGGCCACCTCCAGAAGGCTATACTAGAATGGGGCAAAATTGAAGGAATGTGCACGTAAGCCAGCTTGGGGTTAGGGCGATGCGGCAGTGGTATGATGGTATTATATATGTAATATGACATGCCAGTGACGCATGCCGCGTGTGGCGGTCGACGTGCCGCGCCAACCGGCTGGGCGGGTCCACGTCCCCCACGTGACGCGCATATTCGCTCGACATATTGGTGCTTGATTTAAAGTCAGTAGTCGGTGTGTGTTATCAGCGGTACTCCTTAACTGCCATCATGTTGGTTATCTAGACTAGGCCAATTTGTTATATTAGGAGGCGAGGCTGGAACATTGAAATGACTTGTTTATTTGTATATTCTTTACCTCTACTGCCTTTTAAAGTATTACTAAATCGATCGTCGCAATTTCATATAATCAGTGACAAAAATGGCACTCACGCAACGAAATGTTGCACCGCAAAACCGCACTAATTCAACGTTCTGCGAGTTGCTTATTGGCAAGAGACCAGAGACCAGAATGGCGCCTCATTCTGATAACGGCATTTTCGCACACGCGTCTTGAACCCTGGAAGCCAGAACGCTTTTACATGGAACGGCTTTGCGAGTACTAAATTGGCCCTATTTGGCGGCGATGATATCCAAGGTATCGAAGGTAAACTGATTATATGGCTTAGAAAATATTTCTTATCTCAAATTTTAAGTAAAATAGAATCTATATATTAGTAATACTGTACCGGTTGCTCAGTTCAATGAGGGTAGAGTGGGGGAGGGAGGAACTACAAGGTTCACTCACGGTCATGACGGTATTGAATCCGCGGAACAATATTGTGTAGTCACGATGCAATCAATCATAAGTATTAAGCTCAATTAATCGTCATCATGGGCAAAAGACACTTTATTAAAAACCGACTAAATTTAAAACCGACTAAATATATGGGACAAACCAATCCATAAACCCCAGTTTCACCCTGTCACATGTCCAGAAACACCAAGACGCCTTTCCATCTAAAATCCGGGCGTGTCAAACAACCCCTCAGGGTCCTTCCCATGCGCATACACATACTCTTGGTGCTTCCTCCTCGCGTGCTGAAACTCCGATATCAACAAGTGGCTCTGGATCTGCACGACCTGGTTCGTCCTTGCCGCGCCCTCGATGGCATGGCACGCGACACTCCACCTGTCTGTCCTGTTGAGCACCATCATGGATAAGGGCGTGGTGGTGGTACCTTCCTCGTCGTATCCCGCGATGCTCACCCGGCCGAGGTTGGGCCTGCCGAAGAGGAGGCCCTTGAGTTCGGTGGGGTAGCCGTGGAAATTGAAATGCACCGGCTTGTCGTCTGTAAACAAGGACGTGAAACCCTCGTCTGTGAGCGCGTGCGGGTGCAAACCTGAGTGCTGGAGAATCATGAGGTCGGTGACGTTGACGACGCGGACGCGCAGGAAAGGGACTTTCTTCTTGAGGAGAGCGGCCGCCGCGATGACCTCGAAAGTGACTTCGACGCCGATGCCGACGAGGACGACGTCAGGGTTAAGCCCTTCGTCTGTGCATGCGAATTTCCAAACGGACGCGCCCGCGACGCAGTGGGCCTCTGCTTCCTCGGCAGACAGGTATACGGGAGTCGGCGCCTTGGATCCGACCATCAGGTTGACATAGTTCTTTGACCGGAGGCAGTGCTTGATCGTGCTGAGGAAGCAGTTCGCGTCTGGCGGGAGGTAGATCCTGGCGGTTTCTGACTTGAGTTTGATGACCGTGCCGATGAACGCGGGATTCTGGTGCGAGAAACCGTTGTGCTCCTGCCGGGTCCACGTCGATGTCTCGATGTAGTTGAGTGAGCCGATGCCCTGACGCCAGGAGGTTTCCACGGCCATCTTCATGAACTTGGAGTACTGCACCATCATCGTCGCGATGATGCCGAGGAAGGACTCGTACGACGGGAAGACACCAACGCGGCCGGTGAGCGTGTACCCTTGCATCCAGCCCTGGCAGCAATGCTCGGACAGAATCTCGGTGACTCGTCCGCCCTTGGCGCGAGTCTCGGGATCCCACTGGAAGTCGCGAGTTGTGTGATTAAAAACGGCGTCGAGCTTGTTCGAGACCAGTTCGTCGGGCGAGAAGATCCGCAGGTTTGTCGGGTTGGCGACGAACGCCTCGTCAAGGTACTCACCCACCGCCTTCATCGCGCTGCACTGGCTGCCCTTCTCCTTTGCAAGCGGCCTCCAGCTGGGAAGATTAAGCGGCTCGTACCCGTTGTACGACTCCTTGACCTGGCCCAGCCTCTTGCTGTGGACCGATGGGATGAGACTCAGGATCTCGTCGATGGGATTGCCCTCGGCCGTGAGCAGAGTGTCGACCTTGTACGACGCCAGCCAGTGCTTCAGCAGCGCAAACTGCTCGTCGTTGGTCTTGGCCTCGGGAAGAGGGACCTGGTGAGAGTGGAAAGATCCTGCGATCGGCTCGCCGTCCAGCTCCTTCGGACCGGAGAATCCCTTTGGCGTGCGGAGCACAATCATCGGCCACCGAGGCTTGACGATAGGCTTGCCGGTGCGTGCCGCTTTCTGGATCTTCTTGATTTCGGCCACGGCCCAGTCGAGCGATGCAGCGAGGTCGTCGTTCATGTGCTTCAGGTCCTCGACGATGCGGACCTGGTAGCCGTAGCCGGAGAATAGTGCAATCAGCTCCTTGTCATCGTTGGTGCCGGGGATGGTTCGCTCGCTGATCTTGAAGCCGTTGGCGTGCAGGATAGGGATGACTGCGCCAGACTCGGCGGGGTCGATGAACTTGTGCGAATTCCACGCCCTGTAAAAGCAATTAGGTGCCAATTTCTTAAATAAGAATTCGAATACAAGTGTTAGCATACGCAGCGAGAGGCCCAGACTCGGATTCACCGTCGCCGACGATACACGTGACAATCAGATCGGGCTTGTCCATCACGGCACCGTAAGACACGGCGAGCGAGTATCCGAGTTCGCCGCCCTCGTGGATCGAACCAGGAACTTCGGCGTTAATGTGCGACGGAAAGCCGCCGGGCCACGAGAAGCCCCTGATGAGCTTGCACAGGCCCTTCTTATCGCGGGTGTAGTCCGGGAGGAAGGGTGCGAGCGAGTCCTCGATCCAGAGATCGGCGAGGATGGCTGGGGCGCCGTGGCCGGGACCAACAACAAGAAGCATGTTGAGGTCGTCCTTGATTATCAGCCGGTTGCAATGCGAGTAGACGAGAGTCAGACCAGGGCAGGTGCCAAAGTGACCTATCGGATATTAGCGAGGGGAATGACAGCAACAGCCAGCACAGGAACCTCTCACCGAGCAAACGGAACTTGATGTCGTCCTGGCTCAGCTCACGCTCGAGGAGGGCGTCGGACTTGAGGAAGATCATGGCCGTCGCCATGTAGTTTGCCAGTGCCTGGAACTTGACAAGGGCGGAGCGCTCTGCGGCGGTCAGATAGTCATTGTAGGACAGCTTGACGCCTAGGTCGAGGACGAAGTCGGGCAGGAGCGAGGGATCAGGAGAGGGGTTGGCGATCTGGTGGAGATGAGCAATGGGCGTGCTCGGATGCGTGATGGGCGTGCTCGTCATGGTGAGTAGCGGTTGTATAGTAAATTAATAGCCTTGTACGCAGTGGTTTCACGGAGAGACGAAGAAAGACGATTGACTGGCAGCGAGCAGGTTATATACACCGCAGCCAGGAGAGAGAGGCCGCTGCGAGTAGCGATTTGGGCGCGACCGACGAGGCCACTATGACTTTGAAACCAATTGAGCTGAGCTCGGTACGCCGGTGTGGCCGGTGAGCCGATCTGGCTCTCATTGCTCAATTGCATAGTGCCAGGAAGCGTTTACCGCGATATCGGTCCACCGAGGTGTTAAAGTCCACCTTTGACTTTCCTGACGTCACCCTTACACAAGTTCATCGCCGGCCAGGCCGACTGTACCCTTCAACACAAGCCCCTCGCCCACCTCAGCAAGTAGCTTATACCCACCCAACCTTTAAGAAGTAGTCACCTTAATTTACAATAGAAAGCCTTATTCTGCTGTGTCTGATCCTAATTACACTCGAAGAGATTCTTTAGATTTTTCAAAAGACCGAGATTACAATGCCGATCTTGACTGTACCGTCCCTCCCCACAGTACCCCTAGAGGTCGCTCAAGCCTCGTCCACGCTAGTTCTGTGCATGCGCCACTTCCACATGCTGTGACTCCTGCACGTCAATGCGTGATTGGTCACGTGATATACGTGAGCCGCTTCAAGACTTTTAATTTTAATGCGGCAAAGTGAGAAAGTAATTAAGCATGCCACAGATGAAATGGGTCTGATGATGTTGTATTGTTGTTTCTGGCTCAGCGGCACACGAGCGGCTGCACACATTTGTGAAAGTCCAGGTCCAGAGAGAGACCGCGGGACAGCCCACTGTCATATTAAGTGCAAGCTATTCGGACTCGGAAGAGGACGAGATCCAAAAATAACGTACCCGGCATCATACTACTTCCAACTAAACATCGCAAACAATCAATCTGTCGTGCCATCAACATGGTCCAGTTGGTCCAGTTGATAGGACACCTGCGTGCCGCTACCGCCATAACGCAGTAACCGGCGGCCGACTCAAGGTGACGACCGCGCTATGTGGTATACCATCTTTAGAACAGCGGAACATAAACCCCATGAACAACCCGGAGACGAATGGGTACACACAAACACAGACTCAAAACCAAGCTTTCCGAAATGGGATATAGCACGCCTCGCTGAATATAGATGTATCGCATTTGAAGCGAGGCGAATGATATTGGCGCGTAACATATGGATCCAGTGCTAGTCTCGTCGGTTTCGGGAGTACCAGAATGGCGACCACGCAGTCAATTTCTATCTCTATCCGTGCAGATACGGGCGACCACAGCACAGACCTCTCGGGACCCTGAAAATTCTTCTGAAGGGCCTTGAGTCACCACCGGGCAATCAGAATTTCATCGAGCGTCATAACAACCGTTCTGGTAACAAAAAGATCTACCACCAGTAGTAGTTAAAAAGCATCTCAGGAACAAACACCAGAGAGCAGTCGCTGCGCCACAGGTACGTACTCTGTCCATCCCCATGGCTTATTAAATACCATAGAAGAGCCATGCGAGAAGAGCCTTACGGCATTAGAACCATCGGCCGTCCGTTCAAGTTTCTGTCAGGGCCCTGAGCGTCGGGGACCACCGTTGAGAACATGATAAACTCATAGTCGCCCTTCTCCGGCTGCAGGTCAGGGAGATTACCGAATGCGAAGTTCATGCCCAAATAATTAGCCCAAACAGTCGGTCGTGTAGTAGTCGCGGTACAATCAACACAGCCATAAACAATAAGGAAATGTACTCGGCGCTTATTATATGCAAACACTGACAAAGAGACATCAATCACATAATAGAACGCCCACCTTCATCTCATGGTCAATTGTTGAGTACACAATGAATCAGTAGTGCAGGAATAGCCTCAACCGTGGGAGTTCCCCAATTCGGTCTGGGACCCCATCGGAAAGTTGGTTGCAGAACCCAAACACGGCGATCGAACTCAGTTCCAGGAGATCGTCGGTACCAAAACCGTGAAATCATCGATCGGCAGGCCCAGCACTGTAAACAAAATGCAAAACAATTCTTTCTGCAACAACTTACCGGTCCTTGAAACCTACTTCTCCCGAAATACCGTGGGCGTATTTCGTAAAATTACGCTGCACTAACCATGCTTTGTGGCTAATTCCTCGTGAATCATCGATGTCGAACCGCCGGGGAGCCGACCACATGCAACCCGCGTCGAACCAAATCCAAACTCCCGACATCCGTCGTCGAACCAAATTCTTGCCACGCCCGAAGCACCGACGCAGCTTTGGGCGCGATTCCACGTTCGAGGGCTGCACACAAAATTTCTTCGCGCGCATTCTGTTTCCTTCACATCCGACTATCTCCTTCATCTATTCCTCAATTTTTGACAGCAATTGGATAATTGTACAATGACAGTTGACCATAACGCCTGCTTGATCGTGATTGGTATGGTTTCTTGTTATCTTTCATAGTGTATATTGACTAACGGCGTGACATTCTCACAGATGGCTGGGGTGTCGCCCCGAAGACTGGCGTTCCAGGCAGTATGTATTCCTCCTCTCTTCCCCTGTCCCCTCTTTGAACATATGAAATACCAACACGCTCCTGTCAGACGCAATCGAGAATGCCGACACACCGACCATGACCGGCTTCACTAAGATCCCGGGTTACACCACCCTCGAAGCGTCATCCACCTTCGTCGGCCTGCCCGAGGGCCTGATGGGCAACTCCGAAGTCGGCCATCTCAACATTGGTGCCGGCCGCGTGGTTTGGCAGGACGTCGTGCGCATCGACATGACAATGCGCAACCACGAGTTCGGAAAAACGGCGAACATTGTAGCGGCGCTCGAGCATGCGAAGCAGAAGAGCGGGGGCAGGCTGCATTTGTTGGGGTTGTTGTCTGACGGTGGTGTGCATTCGCACCAGAACCACCTGTTTGAGCTATTGGCGACGGCGAAGGAATTTGGCGTCAAAGAGGTGTACGTCCATGCGTTTGGGGATGGGCGAGACACCGATCCTAAGAGCTTGGCTGAGTATACGAAAACACTACT
This sequence comes from Lipomyces lipofer, assembly GCA_003705915.2. Lineage (NCBI taxonomy): Eukaryota > Fungi > Ascomycota > Lipomycetes > Lipomycetales > Lipomycetaceae > Lipomyces > Lipomyces lipofer. The sequence continues at coordinate 110,125 of PPJX02000006.1, read as the reverse complement.
GGGAGAGTTCGAGGAGAAGGGGATCGGAAAGTTGGGAACGGTTGTCGGGAGATACTACGCCATGGACAGAGACAAGCGCTGGGACCGGGTTGAGATTGCGATCAAGGGACTGACCAGCGTGGACGGCGGTGAGCAGGTTTCTCAGGACGATGTGATCTCCGCGATCGAGAAGCGCTACGACGCGGGCGAGACTGACGAGTTCATCAAGCCTATCATCGTCAACGGCGAGGACGCGAGAATCAAAGACGGCGACACCCTTTTCTTCTTCAACTACCGGTCCGATCGTGTCCGCGAAATCACCCAGCTCTTCGGCGTGGACTCCTCGCCCATCGACACCAAGATCCCTGCGAACCTCAACATCACGACAATGACGCAGTACAAGGCTGACTACCCCTTCCCCGTCGCGTTCCCGCCGCAGCGCATGGACGACGTGCTCGCGGAGTGGCTCGGCAAGAAGGACATCCCACAGGCGCACATCGCCGAGACGGAGAAATACGCGCACGTCACCTTCTTCTTTAACGGCGGCGTCGAAAAGCAGTACAACCTTGAGCAGCGCGACATGGTTCCCTCCCCACGCGTCGCGACGTACGATCTCGACCCGAAAATGTCCCAGCACGAAGTTGCAGAGCAGGTTGCAAAGCGCATGGCCGAGCACGAGTTCCCGTTCGTCATGTGCAATCTCGCCGCGCCTGATATGGTTGGCCACACCGGAAACTACGAAGCCGCGGTAAAAGCCGTTACCCACTGCGACTTGGCGATCAAAACGATCTTCGAAGCGTGCGTCCGCGAGAATTATATCCTGTTCATCACGTCGGACCACGGCAACGCGGAGGAAATGATCACGCCGGAGGGCAAGCCCAAGACGTCGCACACGACGAACAAGGTACCGTTCGTGATGGCGAACGCGCCGAAGGAATGGTCGTTGGACGACGGCGGTGTCCTTGGTGACGTCGCGCCGACAATCTTGGAGGTCTTTGATGTGAAGAAGCCGGAGCATATGACCGGCAGAAGTTTGTTGAAGAAATAAGCTAGACTGTGTATTTGGGGGCGGAGTTTAGAGATTTTCATGTGTAATGTAGAGAAACACTTAGATGGTTATAACAGTGGGACGCGGGCTGGTTCTGCGTAGAAGTTTCCTTTAGATGCAATGACGGCGACGAATAATACAGATATTGATAGATTATACAAAGTGGTTTAGATTGCATTAATGAATGGAGTTGAGTACTGGGTGATGATGAGATGAAGCTGGCAATTAAGAAAAACTCCAAACAATGAGACGACGGCCCCGTCGATCACAGATCGCATGTGAATGCGGACCTTGAAGCCACCTGTAAGCTTAACACGTGGTATGTAAAGTATAGCAGTTCAATGCCGATATCGACTTCACAGCAAGTTACAGCGGTGTTAGTGACTGATTCGCATGCCTTGCAGTGTTTCCGGACGGACTCTTATGGCGTTGACGTATGTCGGAAACATAGCCCATCCTACCAGCGTAACCTGATTTAATCCTGTACGAATGGTCTTTCGCCTGGGATCATGCAAATACCATCCGATCGTGGGACCGCCAGACACGTGAAGCTCTCCAATTGAATGCGCGCGAACAGTTATGCGCAACTCGTGGCATGATTCTAGCATGCGAGAAATCGGCTGTCGCTCACCGCTCTTGCGGGCTGGAAAGGGATGTAGTTAAAAAGTGGTGCCATAAATTTTGTCCGGCACACGGCCATTTACTTTTTTAACGAAAGTAACATATGGGTACTGGAGGACTGACAGCTGACAGGTGGTACAAGTTGGGCCTGTGCGGGAAATTGGCTTGGCCTCACCCACGACAGGTTTGCTTCGTATGCTCTGAACTACCTGTGTCCGGATAGGAGTCTACCAATGTTTTTAGTTCCGTTCCAGTGGTTTGGCTCACTATGCACCATATAATTGTTCTAACCAATGGTTGCTGTATGTTTTATAGTACACTCCGAATCTTGCGTGCAATAATAGTTGCGTCAACCAGCAGACTACCCACGTGCACACCATTTGGCCCATTCGCTGAATCTCATTATTTCACATGTCGAAGGACCCGTATTAACCAAAACCGTACCCATAGGACCTTCATTTACTAGCCACGGCTCCGATGTACAGCTCAGCCATCGCGAGACAAAGCCACACTGATTGATCAACTTTCTAGTGTGCACCGGAAGCTAATACGTACCCACTATCGCGCCCTCGGCGATTTCGGCGCCGGTGCTCTGTTTGGTCCGACACAATAAAGTATCGAAATGGAAGCTGTAGTTTGCGGAGAAGAGACTTTGCTCTAACTCATATATTCTTTTCATACCCATCTCGGCATCCGAAGCGCCGAACTGCGTTGCTGATATAAAAATGTGCTGAAATTTTAAGTCCAATTTTACTCCACCTTCAGCAAATCATAACCAAGCGTCAGACTGACTTAGAAAGCCACGTATGCTGTTTATTGAATCATGTCTGTGGACTGTGAGTGATCCCGACATGAAAGAGGTGTTCCTTGCATGGCTCTGTGTAAGTACTCAATAGGGTTTAACCCTACCCTACCCCGGTCAAGCGGCGGTCTAACACCAAACGCAGCCAAGTCTCTACTCAACCCTATCCCTATCTTTAAGTAGATTACACTGTACTTATACCGGACGCATAAACTGTCGCGGAAGAATCACTGAATAATAACCAGAGGAACGGTTGTGGTCGTTCTAGCATTATTTTATTACAGATATTGCATGCTCAACACGAAGTAAGCCAGTAATGAGAAAGGTTGAATACCCTAACCCGAATGACTTTTTCCTCGAAAAGCAGCTATCATTACTCATCGGCGGTTTGCTCAACATCCTTATGTGAAGTTCTTTTTCCTGTAATCGGAGCCTGTTCGAAAGATAATAGTGTCTGTATCATGACGTGTTCTGAAGAGCTGATTGCTCTCTTCTTTGCATCTGTGCGGCAACTCATAATTTCCATGCTACTCAAATATACTATCGACGTCAATTTAATGAGTCACGATAGGGAGGCTCCACATTGCACGCTGTTCCAGAATTTCTCGTCTATACCGCATCGTCACATTTTCGCATCTTGCCACAGCAAGTTTCCTTTGCCTAGTTCATCCCGTCCGATAATCTCGGTCGTGGGCCGTGGGAATATTCCTTCTTATCAATCTGCTATGGTCATGAGTATTTACAGTGTATGTTACTGCTAATTTACTGATGCTATTATTTCATTCTGCGTTCTCGTCGAACCGACCAAACTGCCTCCACGGTACATAAAGCGATTCTTTGAATGACTATTCTCTCCCAGCCGCGGTGGTATCTCTTACCAAAGACTACACGACGAAGCCATGCCACGTCGTACCTGTCCTTTTCACGGGCATTCCATAAAGTGAAAAGATTTCAATGTTCAAATGGCTCTTTTGCGTAGAGCTCGTATTTGGCTGCCGTTGCCAAAATGAATTAGTGGTTATAGTGCAGGCGCGGTATGTACGCGATAAAAGTAATGGACGCGACGCGCAAGTAAACAAAATAACCCTAAACCAGAGCTCAAGTAACGGGCACGAGTAGCGGCGTCGGTGGCCACTATATTTATCCGCACAAGGATCTACATACTATATCCTCCAAAATTGATAGTTTCCATTGTCGGGATCAGTATATTTAAGCGGCAAAGCGGCAAAGCGTCTTGTAATTTTTTTTTTTTTGCTACAACTTGGCGATTTACTTCCGCGGTGGTGAAATTGCTGAATTACCGTACTAGGATCTGGCATGGACTCTGAAATGCTCACATCTTCCGAGTTGGACGACCAGCTGCACATAGACGAGATGGTCGAGGATGAAGAAGAGGAGGAACTTATTTCCTCCGGTGCCGAGCAGACTGATGGAACGACAGCACAGGCAACGGAGCCTACAATACCACTACGCGACATTGGAAATCAAGCAACTTGGAAGCTGTCAACCTGGAAACCAGGGTTCGGAGTGCACGCGCTACTCTCAGAGTCGACAGATCTGTATTGGCAGTCTGATGCGCCACAGCCACACCATATTGATATTCATTTTGCGAAGAGGGTTGAAATTGCGAAGATCTTGCTCTACTTGGACTACAGGCGGGACGAGTCGTATACGCCGTCGAAGATTGCGGTGTATGCTGGATCAGGGTATCACGATCTGCATGAAGTTCTTTCGCTTGCACTAGAGGAACCAGTTGGATGGATAGACGTATCCCTGGCGCACGCGGGGAAGGAGTACGACTTATCAATTGTCTAGGTTGTGTACTCTCATTTGCTAACAGCCTATACTTAGTGGGTTTCTGAAGGCTTTTCTTTTACGGCTCAGTGTGTTACAGAACCATCAAACTGGCAAAGACACTCATATACGAGGGATCAAGATCCTATCTCCCGACAGGTATGGATTCGTTTAATACGCGTTGCGTAAAAACGCTCTCGATTAACATATCCCCAGGCATGCAAATGATATAGATGATGACGGACTGCCGTTTTCCAGCATAGCATTACTTGCACACAGTACGATTCGATGAAGTCCTACATTAATAATCTATCTTTTTCTATCTTTTCCCTTCACGGTTGGGTTTTAGCACTACAGTTAAGGTCTCGTCATGAACACGAGTATTCGGCGTTATAAGTTTGTCTTCCTTGCTACGTCACATCTTGCTTTCGATTACGATTTCGGTTTACATGTATATTTTGAAATCCAATCATCACCCTTATAATCAGATTAAACAAGAAAGCCACTTTTTGTTGTCCCAAGTCACTAAATCGGACGATATATTCCGTCTCTGTAATAATAAGCTTTTGCGGGGCACTTTATTCTGCGAAGAGACCCTTCAACACCTCAACGACTGCATCGCCAATCTCGGAAGTAGTGGCCGTGCCACCAAGATCGGCTGTTCGCATATCGTAGCCCCCAATCTCTTTCGCATCGAGCACCTCTCTGACCGCCTCCTCGAGGGCCTTGGCCTCTTCCTTCATGTTGAGAGAGAGACGCAACATCATGGCGACTGAAAGGAGAGTAGCAATCTGGCGAAAGAATTAGTCTTTCTTCGCAGTACGAACCAAATGCGGTAGATGGAACTTACAGGGTTAACCTGGTTCGGCGGCAAATCCGGAGCGGAACCGTGGCACGGCTCGTAGAGTCCGAGAGCCTCGTTTCCGTCCGGGAGGGAAGCAAGAGAGGCGGAGGGTGGGAGTCCAAGTGATCCGGGAATAACACTGGCCTCATCGGATATGATGTCGCCGAACATGTTCGACGTAAGAACGATACCATTCAGCTGACGGGGTGACTTGATCATGATCATAGCGGCGGAATCGATAAGCTGGTGCTGGATCGTCAATTGAGGGAACTCTTCCTTAATGACACGCTCAACGGTCTTTCTCCATAAACGAGAGGTTGCCAAAACATTGGCCTTGTCCAAGCTCCAGATAGGAGCAGGTGGGTCGTATTGTAGCGCAAGGTAGGCGGCCATCCGGGTGATGCGCTCTACCTCTGGGACGGAGTATGTCTCGGTATCGTGGGCAATCCCGTCGCCAGTATCCTCCTTCCGCTCACCAAAATAAATTCCTCCAACCAACTCTCTGACGACGATAAAATCCGTGCCCTTTACAATTTCCTCCTTCAACGGACTGTATTTAACCAGAGACTCAGAGGCGAAGTTGCATGGTCTCAGATTCGCATAAAGGTTAAGTTCCTTTCGGATTTTCAGGAGACCCTGCTCAGGTCTGACTTCACCGGCTCCCCACTTGGGGCCACCAACCGCACCGAGCAGAATGGCATTCGCCTTCTTAGCAGCCTCAAGTGTCTCATCAGGAAGCGGCACTCCAGTAGCATCGATGGCAGCACCACCGATCAAGTGTTCATGGAAAATAAGCTTGTTGGCGGGGCGGAGCTCGCTTATCGCGATGAGCACTTTCTTAGCCTCTGCGACAACCTCTTTACCGGCATGATCACCGGGTAGAAGAACAATCGTTTTCGTAGGCATTTCAACAAGGCTGATATGATATCAAACGCCGATAGGGAAAAGATAGGGACAATAAAACGCGGAGACTAGCGACAGTCCAAAAAATCTCAAAAAATCGTTGAACGCCGACGTCAGCGTAAATGAGAACCCTAACATAGGGCTGTAGCAAAATCGGTAAGGGCATTCTGAGCCGCACGCCCCTGAGCGTAAGTACAAAGGTTGCAAGGACCTGCATATGTATGTATATACTTTGGCCGTATTGTATTAAGGGTTTCACAGAAACGCCATCAAATTAGAAATGCTAAAGCAAGAGACACTCGCAATGGCTATATATATACAAGGCTTAGTGCTTCAATACGCGAAGTATTACTCCATCATCGTGTCCTCCCCGTCTGTCTCATCGTTGTCGTCATCTTCAGCCTCATCGTCATCCAAGTCAAACACCTGGAACCGTTGCTTGTCATCCGCAATGATACATCCGACACGCCGTCCTACTCTGCCATTGACTGCCAATGCAATGGGCACGAAGTCGTCAGTGAATGTTCGACTTTGCGCCAGAGACAGCCCTATATGTGCATGCGAGGACATTATAGCACAGATTGGTTCCCGTGTGTCTTTCGCATTAATAGTATTATCGGAAAAACAATCCTCTATACAAATCGATATTATTCGCGCCTTGACATTCGATGATGCTTTTGACGGGTGCAATAGCACGATCATCTTGACGTCGTCCACAAAGGTCATGGAAGTAAGGACTTCATCCTCGACGGCTATTTTGGCGACATCAATCAGCGGTGACATAAGCTCCGAAGGATTTCCACATATTTGGAGCCGCATCAGATGTACTACATGATTAGCCTCGAGAACCGAATACAATGTTCAATAAACTGTCTCACTTTCTGACGAATCTCTAGATAGCGAAAGAGCGAGATACATATACAGAGATGATTCCTATCACCATGCGTTAGTGTGACGTCTACAAGCAAGGGTAGTATTGCACAATCATACCCTCTGCACTACTCTTGATGCAATCCGTATTGAGTCCGAAGTGACGCCTGAAGCTAGCTTCAGAGGACTTCCAAAGACTACATGATTCTTCATCGCATCCGCTGACTCTCTGAACGCCTTGCCGCACGAAACACGCAGATCGCTGACCATGTTCTTCAGGTTATGTTTCGTGATGATTGTAGAGCCGTCAGGTTCAAAGTAAGCCTTGATTGTCGGTTTTGTCAGATATTCCGTAATGTAACAGGCCACTTTGCCTGTCCCAATGGAGTTTGACTCCGGTTCGTCCGCCGGTATTTCGGCGTCCGAGAGTTCGTCCAGAATAAACTTTAGCCACTGGATAAACGGCTTGAAGTGGTCGTATTCTTTGTTCATGTCCCATATAAATTTATGAGCTTTAGTCATCAGCAGTGCGAGTTCATCTAATATTTTCGTGAACGATTCTGGGTTGAGACCAAGATGAGCTCCTCGTTCGCGCCTGTGATCCAGTTAGTAATAGCACTGTTTGCGAGCGAGTTACATATTACCATCTGGCAAGACCGCGTAACCGTGATACCAGAACTGTGGCTCTTTCGCAAGCGGGAATCAAGTCCTCCATTAATAAACGTCGGATATTCTCGTAACCAGTGCTAAATGTCTTTCTCCAACTCCTCAGAACCTACTTTTGTTAGTCAGAGAGTAGAAGTATAGGCAGGGAGGCATCATGATCATACACGCTCAGAGAGTCGTTCATTAAGCCACTTGCGGAGGGCTTCATTCGGGATGCCAGTCATTAGTAATTCAAAAAATCTAAGCTCAGGCGTGGCATCCACTATTTGCTTCATTAGGTACGATCGCCATCAAGCTGCAGTTCTTTCACAAGCATACCTTCTCCAACTAACGCCTCCTGCAGCGAGACAAGGACTGTGTTGACTGTCTTTTCCATAGTTTTCCATTCAAGCTCAATTCCGTCCACGGCGTCTGATATATATATCAGGAGAGCTTGCACTTTTGTAGATGTGGACGAGATATGCTCCAAGTCGTTCCCAAATCGCCGAATAAAATGAACACGCATAGGCAAAAGTAGGATATCTCTTGAATCTTTTTCTACTATGAAGCCGTGGAATGATAAGTCAGGGGTAGACACATGATTCAGAGGTTTAGAAAACTAATTCCAGTCAGAAAAGTCAACCAAACATCGTTGGCTTTCATACATTGAGCGACTGCGGTAATGGAAGATTCGAAATGGAGAAATGTCCAAATATGCTAAAATACAGATGCCCCTTTTCTTCCGTGTTGACTAGAATGTCTATTGCTGCGGGTCCTTCCGACTGGAACGTGCTATTAATCATACTATCGAGTACCAGTTTGGAAGTGAATATGCTGTCGCTATATGATAGGACAGTTAGTGCAGGTCTCAGAGAGCGGTAGATGTTTACTTACGGGGCAGACGTTGTTGGCAGAGGACTCAGTTTGGGAAGACTCGTCATAATATCAATGTTTAAGATGTTCTGTCAATCCAAGTTAATCAGCAATTATCTAGCAAAACTATGTTTATACCGCTCGTAGATACCTCAAACATCGTCGCATTCCGAGACTTAGGAGCCGACTTCTCCTCTGACACCCAGTCGAGACATGAAATTGCCGACTTTGCAGTAATCTCATGAACGATCCTACCATTGTTCACGTCGCATACTCGAGCGACACCATCAGTGCATCCTAAGGCAAGCATTTTCCCTAATGAATATCATTCAGTCAGCTGACGCCTTGTTTCTGTTGCTGAGTGTATGCATCGTTACCATCTGGCTTCCAACTGATCTTCGTAATTTTCGCATTTCGCTCCTTCAATGTGAGCTTCCACACCAACTGGCCGCTCATCCGGTATAACCATATTGATTTTGAGTCCGGCGCAAAGGTCAAGAGATCCATTACCGGACACCACGAGAAGAGATCAACCAGAACTGGAGTCTGCAATGTCTTTTCAGACAGGATTCTGAAAGAGAACGGTTTCGCCGACTCGCCATCTTCAGACATATTTGAGACAGCAACTCTCCTCTGAGGCTCCCGCTCTAAAGATGATGTATAAGTGAAAACAGTATCCGTCAACAGCTTCGATCAGGGGCTGCGTAGATTAGAGATCATTGTTCGGTTTTTTTTGGTCAAGCTCGCGTCGCGTTTAAATATGACATTGTTTACATCGATGAAGTGGCTTAAACGCACAGTGTCATGACGATAATATTGTGTACTAAATTTCGCCCGTCACGTCAGGTGTAGTTTAGCTCCTGGCACCTCCCGTCGAGCTTCGCGAGACTGTGACATACATTTGGTACTAATCATCAAGCACAAGTGGCGAAGACCGACATTGGTACATATCGTATCGTCTAAGAATAATTCCGCTTTCGTCAGATTGGCGTAGATAGCCACGATAGCACCGCAGCCTGAATTGTCAAAGAGCCGTGCGCTATGTTAAAGCAATCACCTAGTTCTGCCGTACCGAATCAGCCATCATCAGCCGGTATCGACAACAACTCGGCACCATCGCCTAGCAAATTGGGAAAGACCGGTGAGTTGTCTATTGATTACTGCTACAGCAGGATTTGAATGCTGGGTGTACGCATCGAATCAGATCTAACAGTCCGCGAAAGAAACTCTACCACCGTCTATTAATCCGGGAAAGCAGTCGCAGACGCTATGCAGGAATATTCTGATCCATGGTTATTGCAAATATGAGCATTCAGGATGCATTTTTCGGCACGATACAGTATGGTCCATGTTACTTGCTGTCAATTTGCGATCTAATATCTGACGGTTTATTTGTCAATTAGACATTCTCGAAAGCACCACAATCTCCGGCTAAATCTGACACGTCAGTACCAAAATTCATATCACGATATGGCTTGGTGTTACTCATACACTGTATATAGTTCGAAGACACGCTTGAATGTGGAATCGCCTTCTTTTATGCCTGGATCATTACCGACTGCGGCAAAGACGTCTACGATTTCAGTCCAGTCTGCCGATAGCGCACTATTCGTGCCCCGAAGTAAGAAGTATAACACTATGGTTTTGCAGGATATCTCATTAAAAAACTTCTAGTAGCGACTCCGACAGCGTCAGATCCGTCAGCATTGAAAAGGTAAGCCGTTGTCGCAGTAGCAGCTGGTTCACACTTACGCAATCTTAGTTACGTCAATCCAACCGCAGATATTTATGGGGTGAAGCCAGCGGTCAACAATCAGTATATGGCGGGCTACACTGCTATGTCACCTCTGACGTCGCCTATGCCTGTCGAGAATGTATGCATTTCTGTTTTCTTGAGTTAACACTATTTGGCCCTTGATGCTGATTTTAAGCTCAGAGTCAAACACTTCAGACTCCGATACAAACTCCTACATACGACTACAATCAGCTGACTGCGTATCCACAACCTGGGCAGGATATGTATTATCAGGCCGCGCAATCTGCTGCTCATTATCAGCCTGTATGTCATTCTCCAGTTTTGCTCTGGTGGACATCCGCTAATATTGCAAATTCTAGTTACAATATCACTTATATGCGCCGTTGCCGCCACATAAAGTTAACTTATTACCTTATCAACGGACAGTGCAAGGGTTCTTCTTGTCAGATAATCTTCGAGAGGAACTGCAGAAAAAAAACGAGGCGACTCTTCAATTACTGCCCAGTATGATCTTCTAACATTACATTTTCGTCCATTTGGTTGCTGACCGTATTCATAGCTTCGAGTTTACCGGAATCGTTGGACGTATATTACTCTCTCGTTCCTTTGGATACGACTGCTGACAAAAATTCGAGAGTTTTTGGATACACGAGTTGGGTTTACAAGGCATTTTCGAAGACAGACGGAAATACATATGCGTTGCGGCGACTGGAAGGATTCAAACTCACAGATGAAAAAACCATTAGCACTGTCCAGCAATGGCGAAGGCTCTCAAGCGCAAGCATGGTGTCGCTATTCGAAGCCTTTACGACTCGAGCTTTTGGAGACAATTCTGTTATTTTCGTGTATGACTATCACCCTCTTTCGAGTACTCTGTACGAAACACATTTTGGTCCGAGTGCTCGCTTTCCAGTCGTGAGAAATGGAAGCGGTCAGCCTGCACCGTCAGTACCAGAACAAGTCCTCTGGAGCTACTTGGCTCAACTCTCGTCGGCTCTGAAGACAATTCACAGTGCGAATCTAGCTGCTCGTGTATTAGATCCAACGAAGATCATTTTGACATCGAAAATGCGGGTGCGAATTGGCTGCGTAGGGATTTTCGATGTTATCGACGGGCCGACGGATTACGCCGGAGGAATGGAAATAGTCCTAAAGCATCAGGGGGAAGATCTATACAATCTCGGAAGACTTATCCTAAGCATCGCTTGCCATAATAGTGCTATCAGCACTAATACAATCGTGCCACACCAAGTACTTTCCAAGAGTTTGGAGTACGCGGGCCATTACTATTCAGTTGGTCTGAAAAATTGCCTGGCTTATCTGCTCAGTGTCAAATCTAATGCTTCTGATGGCGCGGATGGAGTTAAGGATGGCGTTACTTATAAGAACATCGATGAAGTTATTCGGTTGATATCCCCGTATCTTCAGCAGAACTTAAATAGTTCTCTACACTATCAGGATAGCATTGAGTCGGAGTTGTCGAAGGAGTTGGAAAATGGGAGATTGGTACGGTTACTTTGCAAATTCGGCTTCATCAATGAGCGTCCGGAGTTCGATCACGACAGTGCTTGGTCAGAAACAGGTGACAGATATCTCCTAAAGCTTTTTAGAGATTACGTCTTCCACCAAGTCGATGAACATGGCAACCCCGTTGTCGATCTCGGTCACGTTCTGAGATGTCTGAATAAGCTTGATTCTGGCGTTGATGAGAAAGTAATGTTAGTCTCTAGAGATGAGCAGAGTTGTCTAATTGTTTCGTATAAAGAACTTAAGAATTGTGTTGATGGGGTGTTCCGAGATCTGAGTCGGACCGCAAACTGAATGGTGTGGGTGACGGAACATTGTACTAGTATAATTATGGGTTTGGCTTCAGATTGCGCGATTATGTCAGTAAGTTTGTAAGAAGGTTTGTTGTGTATAATAAAGAAGTAATAGAACTATTAAGAACTGAGAGAATTAAAGACTCAAAATTTCTTGTTGCATTTCATCAGTCTTTCGTAACTTACTAAACCTACTATACATGTCCACAATACTATCATAATTCCGTCTGCTGGACGTCAATTTTATAAGCCAGTTCAACTCCTTATTCCTCCGGAGGTAAAAAGGGATTAGCAATTTCTTCGCTACCATCCACTGGTGATATTAATAGTAGCAGAGGTCCGCGAACCACAACAAGGCCCAAAGGTCGAGTTTGATCCTCTGGCGGTTTGCCATCTTCTTCCACGTCGCCTAGCAAAAAAATGTTGAGTATATTTTATGCGAATTATAAAGTCACACGCACCGAGTACACACCTCTAAGATGTTCAACGACATCATCCAACACAAGGTTCATCAATTGATCGTAGCCCTTCAGTATACCAGTAACTTGAAGGATGTCAGTATAACTTCACCCTAACTTCGCTCTAACTTCGCTCTAATTCACTCAGATCAGCTGGTTCATACCTTCACGACCACCAGAAAACTTAACGCGGATTTCTCTATCTTGATACTTGGCTAGATCAAGAATTGCTTCCTTTTTTGGTCGATCATTCTGGTGTTGACTACCGTGGCTAGGTTGATGATGTTGTCTTCCTCCCCTGTATCCACCGCGTCCCCCTCTGTCCTGACTCTGATAGTTACCACCTCCTGAACTCATTTAGGGCGAGCTATGATATTGAGATGGGCCTTAAGTTAAAATGCTGTACGGATATAAAAAATATCTTCTCTATATTTGCTTGCAATTAGATTGACTTTCAAACGATCGTTATAAAGCTGAGAAAGAGCTGTCCCAACTAACGGTATACGCTCCTCAAATCAAATTGAATTCATACCTGAATACTCTCGTTATACGTTATATGTGAGATTAAATGGCTAGAAGTGATCTTACTCAGTAAGTTTGCCAGCACGCTTTCCATTTGACCACTACACGCCAACGCCCTGACATCACTATGCGCACATTGTTTTGCTTCTTTAGCACCACATATCCCCCCATTTTATACACATATGTGCCTGAACACGCGCGCTTCCGTCGGCTTTGTTTACTTTGTATTTTTTTCTTTCGCATGCTTTTTCGTGCACGCAAACTCTCGTACAGCGAAGCGTCCTCCAGATCTCCACAGACCTCACCTCCAGGCTATTCCTGCTCATATTTATCACGAAACATACAATTTCCATTGCGATTGCGTTCTTTTGGCCCTACTGTTTTGTTTTGTTTAATAATCTGTCTTTAAAGTCCGCTTCTAGCAATGGATATCGGCACAATCTTGGAAACCGCCATTCTGAATCCTGGTACGTATAAAGCATTGTGACACGGTTTTCGGCTCGCATTTTCCACACATGGACAGATTATTGACTTGAAGCGACATATAGACCAGAAGGCCAGGCAGGAGGCGGAGGCTCAGCTGGCCTTGGCTGCTAAGGACCATTTTGTAAGTTTCTAATAGTGTCTACGCATATTAGATCGCACTTGGTTGGACTGATTTGGCTAATGTTCGGTTCATCTAGGTGCCGTACTTAGGCATGCTTACGTCTGCCTTAGCAGACGAGCGGCAGAAAACTGAGGTTCGAATGCTGGCTGGCATTGCCATCAAGAATCAGCTTGTTGCCAAGGTATGTGATCGACTGTGGGTCACGCTGTCCAAAACGCGGCGGTCGGTGGCAGTAATGAAAATGTGCTAATATTCTATAAAAGGATGTCAAAACTAAAGCTTCACAAATGGAAAGATGGATATCAATAGACTTGGAGGCCAAGGGTCAAATTAAGCAGACGGTAAGATTATGGTGTGGTTGGCGTGAAAGGAGTGTGGAGTGATTCTAATAACGTCTGTAGGCATTGCAATCGTTACTGTCTCCGGATGACCGTGTTGCGAATGCTGCTGCTCAATTAGTTGCCGCAATTGCTGATATCGAGCTTCCTAGAAATGAATGGCCTGACCTTATGGTGGTGCTGGTAGACAACACCAAGGAAACTCAACCTGTCCACGTTAAGCGAGCCTCACTGCTGGCAATTGGATATATTTGCGAAACTGCCGATCCCAGTAATTCCGGTGTCGTCGCCCAAGCAAATGGCATTCTGACGGCTATTGTGCAAGGAGCCCGTGCTGCAGAGCCGTCGACCGTCGTGCGACAAACTGCCATAAATGCTCTCGTCAACTCGCTAGATTTCGTTCGAGACAACTTCGAGCGGGAAGGAGAGCGCAACTACATCATGCAGGTTGTATGTGAGGCCACCCAAGCTACGGACGTCAAGCTTCAGGCGTCGGCTTTTGGTGCTTTGGCTCGTATCATGAGCATGTACTACTCCTACATGAGGCTGTATATGGAAAAGGCGCTTTACGGACTTACTGTGGAGGGCATGAAGAACCCGAACGACGACGTTTCGTGTATGGCTGTTGAGTTTTGGAGCACCGTCTGCGAAGAGGAACTCGAGATCTCGATTCAGCAAAGCGATTACGACGAGGAAGAAGTGGTGGAACGGGAAAGTTTCGAGTTCGCCAAATACGCTATTAACGAGGTGCTGCCAACTTTATTAGAGCTTCTCACTAGACAGGATGAGGATGCGGATGACGAGGATTGGAATGTGTCTATGGCGGCGGCTGCTTGTCTGCAATTGTTCGCGGAGAACACTCAATCCGCTGTCGTTAATTTGACGCTACAGTTTGTTGAGATCAACCTGCAGCAAGAGGATTGGCGGAAACGAGAGGCGGCTGTCATGGCATTCGGATCGATTCTTGATGGCCCAGACCATGGCACGCTGGCACACGTTATTGGACAGGCTCTTCCTCCGATGCTCGCTTTGATGACCGATCCGGTGCTGCAAGTTAAGGATACCGTCGCCTGGTGTCTTGGTCGGATCGCGGATCTAGTCATTGAGGGAATCAATACGACCACGCATCTACCCGGTATTATGACCGCCCTCCTCACGGGTCTGCAAGACCACCCCAAGGTCATGACAAACTGCTGCTGGACGCTTATCAACCTAACAGAACAGCTTGGCCAGGAAGGCCCGTTTGCGGATACTACTCCTATTTCACCTTACTATGATACTCTGCTACAAGGTCTTCTTGGCGCTAGCGCCCGTACCGACAACGAGAACTCCTCAAGGACGTCAGCATATGAAGCTCTGGGTTCTCTAGTGTCATTCTGCGCGGCCGATAAGCTTCCTTCGATCACAGAGCTTTCGGTTGTGATCGTCGAGCGGTTAGATCAGACTCTACTCTTGCAGGCGCAGTTGGTTGGAATGGATGACCGAAGCAACCTGGAGGAGCTGCAGATCAGTTTATTGAGCGTTCTTACGAATATCATCAGACGGGTATCTCCATCCGACCGAACATCTTCCGACCGATTAATGACCTTGCTTCTGAGTTTGCTGCAGCAGAAGCTGCCTAACTCGCTTATTGAGGAAGATATATTCATCGCTATTGGCGCTGTTGCAGGTGCTGTCCACGAGAACTTCGACGTGTATCTTGAAGCATTCATTCCCTATCTATTAAAGGCATTAGAGGATCCGGATTCGCCGACATGCAACACTGCTGTCGGCTTGGTTGCAGACTTAGCTGTTGCTCTCGGACCCAAGGTTGAGCCCTTCTGTGATATGTTCATGAACATTTTCCTGGCTAATCTTCAGGTATGAGGAGGTTTGTATAGTGCATTTGTAGTTCGCCGTGCTAATGATTTTAGAATCAATCCGTCCGACGAGATGTCAAAGTCAGCATACTGTCGTGCTTCGGAGATATTGCGTCGGCGATCGGATCAACTTTCGAGAAGTATGTCGCGGTTGTGATGCAGGTCCTTGTTCAGGCCTCTAGTCTACGGAAGGAGGTTGATTCTCCGTATGATATGGTTGAGTACATACATCAGCTGCGGGAAGCCATCATCGATGCATATGCAGGTATCGTTCAGGGGTTGCGTGAAAAGCGTACGTTATTCTAGAAATAATTTGTTTGTTTGGGAGAAGACTAACGTGATTCTAGCGGCCGTACTTCTGCCGTACGTTCAGTCTATCTTCGGATTCCTGTCCCTCATTCACACCAACCAAAGTATGCTCCGATCGGAGTCCGTTGTGCGGTCTATTGTCGGTATAATCGGTGATATCGCCGACATCTATAAGAACGGGGAAGTCAAGGAGTTCTACAAGGACGACTGGATTACGGATCTGATCCGCAAGGCGCGCTCCGACCGTACCTTCTCACAGGGTCTAAAAGAGACGGCGAAATGGGCTCGTGAGCAGCAGAGGATGCAGCTTTCGCTATAGTCGTATGTCTCTCCTGCCGACATATAGAAAGGGATTGGCGACGTTCTAATATGGAGCCGTACGAACATGATGATTTTCTTTTGCCCGGTTTCAGTTTACCCGCATATACGGTATACGTTATATATCCTTATTTTTTAGTAAATATGTGCATTTTGAGTTGTAGTTGGTTGTGTGTCGTCCCGTATGTATCGCTATCTCATGTAATGGCTTCTTCGCGAGTGCCAGCTATCTTTGTTTATATTCCCAGTATGTATCTTAATGATATTGTGTTATAAATTCCAATATTTCGATCATAGCTCCGGTGTTGTATCATAAATTTGTACAGAACCTCCATCATACAATGAGGTCTCAGAGGCCATTTTATATCAAATCTAGTACTACCGCGAATCGTGACAGATAACCCTACAAGACAGTAAAATAATTACGCCGTTTCTCCCTCTTGCGCCTCCTCATCAAACTCTTCGATATCTTCGACAATCAAATTGCCATTCGGCCACAAAGTTTTTTCGTCTCTTATCAGCTTGTCGCTGTCAACAGGCAGTATAAACCGCGGCATCGGCGAGACGAGGTTGAACTTGTAACTGTGAGCGTAATTTTCTGGCTTCAACACTGGCGGCTCCAAAGACACCGCCTCTTCTTCCGACCTCTCCGCTGTAGCGGAGGCAAGCGTCTGCGCATGCGACAACGGATCAACAGGCGGATACAATAAATCGTAGCACTCCACAAATGCATAAACATCCTCCACTGACTGCGAATCCGCCAAGAACCGCGTCACGATCCTGTCACCGGAAGTTAATCTTATGCTTATTCGCGCGATCTTTTCCTTAGTCCCGTTGGTCATTGCGTCAACGCCCTGCCCTGTAAACTCAATCATATGTGATTTCAGCTGTGAAACGCGCCATTTCTTGTACTGTGCTCTGCGTTCTTTAATGTCTCGCTTTTCTTGCTCGAGACGCTCGATCTCCTGTAACCGTTCCCGCTCGACGCGTTCTTGCTCCTCAAGTTGTCGTTCCCGCTCACGATCGGCTGCCAGAGACGCTTCGTATGCTGAGTCCTGCGCTGCTCGGATGGCGCGCGATGCTTCTTGCTCCGATCTTTCCACTCGTATCCGTGCTAGCGTCGGTTCATGTCGGGATATCACATTTGTAAGCGTGGCGAGCAATGACGGCGCTGATGCACACCCCTGTATCCTAGCATGTATCGACATCGCGGACGGATGACTCGTCGACGCAGGAGTATGTGCAATAACCGCCATAAACGGGTATCGTGTGCAGGACAGCGCGTTGGCCACTTGATACGCCTCCGACTCCCTCACATTCCCGCCCCACAGGATGATATCATGCTCTCGTATAAATGTCACGACTTCCGGATTGGCCAGCACTTCTTTATTAAATTTGGCTGTATCATCATGTTCGTCGCTCTGTAACAAAACAATCAAGAACCGCAATTCCTTCTTTGCAAGATCCAGCGCCTGAGTGTATCCTCCTTCGAAGAACGGGAGGGACTCGCCGCCCGTGGAGCCGACCTCTTCCTCAAAGTCACGAATAAATCTTGCAGCTGTGTCACGGGGGTTGACCGACCGGCGCTCGGAGCGCGCGGCGCCCATGTTGGCGGGGTAGATTCCCGTGAGGCGAGGGAGGAAGGGGAAGAGGACCGCAAAGAGGTAGAAGGCACTGTGTGCGAGTCTAGAGAGTACAGAGAGCGGGAAAAAGATGATGGAGGTGATGGCAGAAGCAAAGAATGAGGATCGCGGGGCAATTGTTCGAGGGGTTGGAGTCGTGATTCTGGGAGCGATTGACGGTGGAGGGGTCGGTGAGCGGGGATTGGGATCGTGGGGATTGGGACGGAGGGGACCGTGGTCAAAGTAGCGAGTGATTGCGAGCTAAATATGCGGAATAAAATAATTTAGAAATAATCCAGCAAAAATATAAATTAATTTAATCTAATAATGGTCGCTATCACTGCGTTGAAGATGCCCACAACCACGCACACGATCGATAGTCTGATAACAACAATGACGTACCTCTACACTCCACTGACACACCGACAGCATCTGAATCGCGCCCTCGATGTCATTTTCGGGCCAGCTGGTAATCGTGATGAATTGCTGCAGCGATTCGAGCTGCGTTGGATCAAGGTAGTCCATTGTGTGTTGTGTACGAACTTGTGGTGTGTGAACGACGCTGCGTGGTGGGCTGGGATATGGTCCTTGGTTCTGAAAGGCACCGCGAAGTTCGCGAAAGCGTAGTCCTTTTGACGTAGACGTAGAGTACTGGGCACAAACTCGGAGTGCTGCTCAATGAGCGCCGAACGGCCCACGATCAAAACATCGGTCTACAAGCCAGTGGCTAATTACAATTGAAGTAGTGTTTGAGTTATCGTAATATGCACGGCCTTTGAAATGAGTTTGTCGAGAGACGTTTCGGCCCGTTATTCGTCAAAATATTCATGTCAATCTATGCTCCTCTTTGTAATTGCTAATTGCGCCTCGATATAATATCTTGCCTGGATATACAGCCTTGACCATGCTGTAGACCTATTGTCCGTAATATTGCGTATGACTTCTATAAAAATATCTGTTGAATGTGTGGAGTTGCAGCAGCAAGCTGACAATAAAATACGCTAGCACATATCAAAACTCTTAATACGCATTAAAATGTCGGCCGTTGTGATGGTAGTTAATCGCAGGCATCAAACGAAAAGCCTTATGAATAGCGTCTATCTTAATATCCTATATCGACGACCTAAAAAGGTACGGTCTAAGACAAGTCCGTGCGATTGGCCGTCCAAGATCTAGATGTTCTCTGTGGACTGACATCGGGAACCATCCTCGCGACAGAGCCAGAGTTCTACGAGTTCTCGCTCTGAAAAACCACATTTCTCTACTACGTACTGCTCTGAATACAGGACATCATCTCATTCGAATACGAAAGGGCGACGAACTTCGTCTTAGGTCCATCTTACCAAATAAGAAGTGGCTCGACAGCAAGACAGGACCCCAATGGGACACCGATACTAGTAGAAAGGTCCTCCATACGTAGCGGCGACTTACTCAGAGACTGATTGCTATGAACCGGCGAATATTTCAACCAAAAAGGCGTAGCTCATTAACTTACATTATTTCGTTTAAAAGTCTAGTTGCGAATTCAATTTTCCCGCACATGCTCAGATTGCCAATGCCCAACGACAATAACTGCGATTTGTGTTTTGTCAGACGAATGATGATGCAGTGTAATTCCGCAACTACTGAATACATCAGAAGCCGGAGTTGACTAAGTCTTCCTTGGCCGCCGGAGCCTTTATGCCCTATAGAACTCCGGGTGGGCGACGGGCGCCGGAGCTACCCTGAAGAACAAGGTCGCACGAGCCGCACACGATAAGCTGCCGTCCATTCTTTATCATACAACTTGATAACTACCCAGAACGGTATATCTTTGAATGGTCAATCTTAGATGAACTGCCCGCGTGAATCGAAAGTCGTTAGAAGAGAACAAACAAGTGGACACGGAAAATTCCGATCCGAAATGAGTCAAGATGTACAAAAAGGCAAGTTGCGCCAACGCCGACGCCCTGAGTCAACTTGTATGTACTGTACCCGAGTCCGCATCTGGGCAAGCCAGTTGCACTCCTGCCAGCAGGCTTATCGAACTGCGGGCTGTGGCCCCAACGCCTAGGTGATGAGTAACCTACAGTAAGTACGAAACTCTGCTGAAATTTTCACTTTATTTTCTATTTTGTACTTGTTCCTATTTCTGGCCTTACTTTCTTCTGTGCCACTCAATATGGTGGCTTCATTCTCGTCAATCGAGTCCCGCGAGGACGACGACCTTATCACGGAGTCGGTTCCCCTTCTCAACGATGATGGAACCTCGTCTCTGGGTCCTGAAGATGTCTCGACTCTTGCTGACGAGCTCGTCGATGAACTCGAGGAAGAGGAACTCTCGAATAAAGCTATCATCACTGTCTTCATATCCCTTTACGTCGGCATTTTTCTTTCCGCGTTGGACGGAACTATTGTTGCAACGCTGCTCGCGCATATTGCATCCGAATTTGGGGAGTTCAGGTCCGTGTCGTGGATTGCGACCGGGTACATGATCAGTCTCGCGGCGTTCCAGCCTATTTATGGAAAGATTTCGGTGCAGTTCAGTTGTGGTTTCAATGTGTGAAGTATGCTTACGACTTTAGGATATATACGGACGGAAGCCGCTCTTGCTGATCAGTAATGTGAGCCAATTGTCTCTGTCTGACCTTGTTAGCTGTCGTCGCTAATCCTCAGATTCTCTTTGGCGTCGGTTCTGTTCTCTGCGGAATTGCCCCTACTATGAAATTCCTCATCTTCGCGCGCGTCGTCGCCGGAGCCGGCGGAGGCGGCCTCGGCTCCCTCACGACTATCACCCTCAGCGACATTGTCCCGCTCCGCCAGCGCGGCCTGGTCCAAGGCATGGGCAACGTGCTGTACGGGTCTGGCGCTGCTCTGGGCGGCGTCGTCGGAGGCGTAATTACCGAAGCATTTGGCTGGCGATGGGCGTTTCTGAGTCAGGGTCCGATTATCCTGCTCTCTATATTAGCCATTTACCTGAATCTGAATCTTAAAGTGAAGGAGGTGGATGCGGGGAGTAAATTGAAGCGAATCGACTTCCTCGGCGCACTCACACTCGTTATGATGTTAGTCCTGTTCCTCTTCGCGACGAGTGTTGGAGGAAACTACATGCCATGGAGCAGTTCCCTCGTGATCATCACTCTTCTTCTCTCTGGTGTCTTCTTCGGCGCCTTCGTCTACGTTGAAATGTATATCTCACCAGAGCCGATCATATCCCTCCATCTCCTCAAAAATCGCACCGTCTTTGGCTCCTCATTCACATCCTGGTTCATGAACATGATATACTACGCACACATTTATTACATGGCCATTTACCTCATCACCGTCCGTGGCGTCTCCCCGACTAAGTCTGGGTCCAGTCTCATTCCGCACTTCCTAGGCAGCGCAATCGGCTCCCTCCTTGGTGGATACTATATGCGTCAGACTGGACGCTACCGTCCGATTATCATCCTCGCGGGATCATGTATGGTCATCGGATCTTTCTTACTCACGTTCGTGGGACTCAACACACCGCGACTATATTTCCTCCCGCCTCTTGGCGCAGTCGGCTTCGGCTTCGGGTCGTACCTAACCGTTGCGCTTGTTGCCCTAGTGGCGTCTGTGCCGAGGGAACACCAGGCCGTGTCGACGAGTATCCAGTCCGCCTTTAAAGGCACTGGATCCACCCTTGGCGTGTCCATCTCAGCATCTATTTTCCAGAACGTCCTAGCCTCAAAACTTGCCGCGCGAATCACTGGTCCAGGAGCGGAAGAGATCATCCTTCGCGTCAAGGACTCGGTCGAGGAAATGAAGAACCTGAGTCCCGAGTTGCGAGATCTAGTGGTTAGTTGCTATTTAGATGGTATTCATGCTGTATTCGTTACCGCGACCGTTCTGTCGGTGATGTGTGCGGGGACGAGTTTATTGATGAAGGAGCACGTGTTGCATGCTAAAATGGTGAGGAAATAATAAGGGAATTTGGACAATGTATGGCGGGAAAGGTTATCGTATATATATGCATATACATAGAGTATAGGACTTCGGACTGTTTGAGGAATAGATGTGACGTGTGCATTAGTTACTGAAAATTTTTGGATGGGGTATGAATGAACAAGAGAATTACAGATATATAAATCACCAAATGTTATCTCTAGCAATTACGCACATGAGAGAAAAAAGGTATCTCAACCTTTTTGGTTGTCGTTCGGACCGAGTTACGTTTCAAAAGAGCCACTAGTATTAATTGTCATTAATGTTATTGACGAATACCTCACGTTTAACCATTTAAGGCACCCAATTCTACCACTAGAGTGCAAACGCGTATGGTTTTCCTGGGTGCATAATACCGGTCTTTGTCAAAGGGCATGTTTTAAGCATTATAATGTGCGCGAGGGTAAGGTATCTAGGAACGATTATACCTATCTAGAACTATATGGTATTAAGTAAACTTGAATTTGGTGAAGTAAAATCGCGAAATTAAGCTGAAACGGTCTAGTCTCGCAACACATTGTTAGTTCCCGCTTCAGCATAACACATCGCCAATATTTACATCATAGACATCTAGACGACGCTATTTGTCTATATATAGCTTTCATAGTTCCTGAGACTGTAATCGATTGAACTGATCTAGTCTGTTCATCTACAAAACCACTTCCGCTCAATTACAATATTCCAACAGCTCCATTTTCACTTTTCTCCGTTTTGAACGCAGAGATTTTTCCCATGCTCCTTCGACCAAATGGTTGTTTATGATGAGGATTATCATCCGCGACCACCAAGGGAAGACCACGAAGCGAAGATTCGTGTCCCTAACACTACAACTGTCGCTCGCCTCTCGTAGACCGTCACTGGGAAGAACATGATTTGCGAGCCAAAATGAAGATAGTAAAGAATACAGTTGGGGTGTCCATCTCACTCACTTAAAACTACTTGTTCCAACAACCTTATCCATTGTCGCAGCTATCTTACAGAAATAAAGCATATCAACTTAGCCTCTCATTGTGCACTAACTCCAATAAACAAAAGCGTATGACAAAACCTGTTAAATACAACAATATAATATACTGTACTATATACTTCCCCCATGCCAAAGAAAATTACATCCACCTACATTTCTAAAATGCATACCGCGCCCGCATTCCCGCAATTTTTCTCTCAACCTATCCAATATATTATTAGCACAAGCTTTGGCACAACTCCGAAAATGCGGAAATTCATACTTCTCTCACAGTCCGCTCCAACTCCGACGCGATACTCCTCTTCTTCTCTATCGGCAGCAGCGCGTATCTCTAGATACTAGTCAGCCCTTGATAACAACAAATAATCCAACCACACATGGAAGACGAACCTCGCAAAGATCACCATCTATTGCCCCCTTCACCGGCACATACGATCCTCGATATATAAGATGGTCTCTCCCCGTAATTGGCGGATCCTCCGTGCGCATCAATCCTTCCAACTGCAGAAAGAAATCGACATCCTCCCTAACCAAGAACGGAATCAGGATGCCAATCGTGCCTTGAAGACCAGCGTACAGCACCACCTCGCGGCCACCAGGTACTAACTGCGCTTTCTGCACCGATGTCGGGATGTCCTGCGCATAGAAATGCGCGACTGTTTCCAGCCTTCCGGGTGCGGCATCAAGATAAGTGCGGGAATTTAACAGGCCGGCACCATTGTCCTGATCGGCCTCGAGAGAGATCTGCTCGGGGCACCGGACAACCCAGAGATTTCCAAATTTGTCTCCCCCAACGACAGTCTCGTAGTCCAGCTTCGCGATGCAAGACGTATGCCTTGCAATGATGTCGTCTACGAAGGGTAGGAATCTGTTCTCTTGATGGCGGTAGACTAGGTACGTGACAGACTGCTGGATATCAGCAATGATCACCCTGTTGTGCGAGACATTCACCGCGACGATGTTGTTAAGATTGCGGTTCTTGTACTCGGCTTTTCGTAGCAGTCGTTTCATTCCCATATCGTAGATTCGGAGGCTTTGGCCAACTCCGACGAGTAATCTACCTTGGAACTCAGTCATCGCGAGCGGCGGGTCGGAAACCTCAGTCTTGTGGATGAAGTTGAGGGTGCGGCCATCAGGCGACGCTTTGAACACATGGATATATCCGGCACTACAACGGTTCGGCACGAGCGTTACATCTTTCCCCGTACCAACGACAACATACACATCCTGTGCATGCATCCCATTCATCGCTTTCTCTTCATCCTCCTCCTCCTTCTCCTCCTCCTCTTCTTCTTTCTCCTCCTCGTCTTCCACCTCTGCTCGTTTCGACGCGCTAAAAGAGCACACTGCAATGCTAAAGGCTGCCTCGTTATCCTCCAAGTCAATCTTAAATGTCTTTTCCTGTTCAATAGGATCAAGGACCTCCACGCACGAAGCCCATTGTCCGTTCACCCTGGGGTGCCCGAATTCTTCGGGCGGGAACTCCTCGAAATCGGATTGTGTCCGTGACGCGGCTATTCGGGACTCGCGCTCGGTGGGGGAGAGTGTATTGTTGTCCGCTTCGGCGACATAGAAGACCGGCTGATATGGATGACGGACGAGACGGCGAGGGGTGTAAGTGAGGGGGAGGACGTCTTGCTTGATGTTCTCGGTAAGACGCTCCATCGTGAAGATACTTGTGACGTTAGCCATTATTCGGTTCGCATGCGATCAAATTAAATATGGTGGATAATGGGTCTCATGTCAGTAGGAACAATTGGTTAAAGTACATTATAATTTATCTTTCCTCATGAAAGTATAGGAAACCTTATTCTCGTCATTCGAGCCCCGCTTACCTACCAGTAAACAGTAAAGCAAAACAAAACGAAATGAGAAACTTGCTTACCGAAGATTACTGCCTTCTATTCCCACCACTCCTTCCGGACACTGCTCGCTCGAAAATCCGTCTCCAAACTCAAGAGTTTCATATGCCAGCGGCGTCACCATGAAGTTGACATTCTGCGTATAAGCGAGCCATGGACGACTTGACAATGCGAGGATGGTAGGCTGACCCTGCATGTCGACACGGAACAATTTCACGGGCCGCGGTCCGAGGAACTGGGTCTGCGTATCGGAGAGCTGGCCTGTGATGGTGTCGAGAATTGCACGGAGATAGACGCCACTGGAGAGGCCGATGTGGAGGTAAAGCGTAGAGTTCGAGTCAAGAAGCTTAGTCGCCTCGGCAAAGGTGCTGTCTGGCATGCTAAGGATACGGAGCGCGGTTGGAGGAGCTGTCAGTGCCTGGACAGAAAGGGGTTCGAGCGTGTTCTCTGGATCGAGTGATATGATACGAACAGTACCATCATCGCATCCCACTGCGAGGAACGAATTTCGCACCTTGCCTTCAGGCACGTCGCCGACAGAGAGCGCTGTTACCGTCGCGTTCATTTCTTTTCGGTCCTGGTACTCGTTCAATTGACCCTCGTCGTCGAGTTCGAAGTAGACGATCTCGCTTGTGGACAAGGCAACTACGACCTGGCGAGAGTTGGTACTAGCGGCAACGATAGTCTGATGCAGTGGCGCTTCCCACTCATTGACTTCCTTGTCGGCCGAAATGTGACGAATGCCTTTTGGATATATTTGTACCAAAGAATCCTCGCCAAGTTGCTGAACACCTAGTGTCGGAGTCGACGATAGAAACCCTGACTCGGTGACCTCCTCGACTGTCTCGCCGATGGAAAGAACTAGGGTTCCATTGGTGAACGACAGTACAATGTAGGCATCAAACTCGTCCGCAGCCGTCACCTTCGTCGTCCACACGGCCGTAGGCTCACCGGGTAACTCCGAAGCCACGATCTCAGTGACCTCCAGTCCGTGACGCAATGTCTTGAACGACGACCGTGCGCCCTGTCCTGCAAGGGCATAGATTTGTGGCGCATCCTCGCCCGTGAGATTCGCCACAGTTGCATCTATCAACGGATTTAAACTGTCAACAATATCAACCAGCACCAAGTTCTCTAGCGGCCGAGGCTGAAACCACGCAGTTGGGTAGTCGCCCATCTCGCCTTTCACGTAGCTGTCACTCGAGAACTCAAGCTCTTCATCATCGTCGCCTAGCTTTTCGAATTGATAGAAATTGTGGGTGCCACCTTCTGCTGCGACGAACAGGAACCCAGATTTGAGGATGTTGAGGCTCTTGGCAACCGGTACGGTGTCGAAGTACTTGATCTTAACTCCTTGTACGGCGAGGACGTTATAGTCGATTGTCACCTTAAAGAGATCGCCTTCGTCGGTCTGCAGGAGGAAGAAAAATGCGCCCTGGAATCTATTAGCAACAACACCAACAACACCAACAATTACATAGTAGAGCCGAGCACCGGTATACCTTCATCTTGTGCATAACGCCAGAGACTATAATGCGCTTTCTGTCCGGATCGTCCAGAGGTGTACGTCGCCGCGGAATAGGGACCTTGTGGGCAGATCGATTCATGTGTCTATATACGATATATCCTTCTGTGCAAACCAAGACACCGGAGGGTCCATCCGCACCTCCTGGAACAGCCATCAAAAAGTTTGCCTGCCGATCGACTGGCTCCGACCATACCCGGACGACGTGATTCAATCCCAGATCCAACTCATAGTACGTCAACATCTTCTGAACTTCTTCGTATGCCCGGCCGGAAGGATCTAAATCCGCTTCCCCATAATCCACCTCGATCGCCGCAAATATCGGGTTGTCGTACCCGACGTCCAATCCCACAACGTCAAACAATAGCGATCTCGCCCTATGCGCCTCCAACGGGGAAGAAATTGTAATATTTGCCGTGCTATCCCTGTTCAATATATACACCAGCTTATTCTTTTCCACCGATGCCACAAGAGTCGCTCGTCCCTTCGGATCTACCGCCAAAAACTGACCCGGCACAACGCGTCTCACGCCCGTCTTACCAAACGTCTCGAGGTGCACCTGCACGAACCGCGTCTGCTCGGGTTTGTATTCCAGAATTGCGAGACGGCCGGAATCGGAACCGATAATGACGTGATCCTTCGTCGAACCTGCAACTCGGAACGGCATGATGGTTCTCACGACACCGAAGACATCGGTCGCGAAGATGGGAACGAGCTTTCCAGCGGCGGGGTCCGGTCGGAAAAGCTCAATGCGGGAGCCACGCGCGAGGATGAGTTCCTGGTGACGCTGGCCAGAGAATTGGCCGACTATGGAGGCGGTGATAGCAGAGGGAGGGAGGAGAGAAAGCGAATAGAGGTGCATGGAGGAGGAGGCGGCGGAGGACATGGTGGGGGACGAGCCTGCCAGCTACGGCTGCTGGTACTACTGCGGGGTAGTTGGATGGATCAGTCGCAGCAAGCTGCAATGATTGACCGTGATGGATGACAGAATTTGGCGAATCAGAAACGGACTATCGAGATTGGTTGAAAATTGAAGCCGCAAATTTTCTGAGTCCGTGATGATCTGATGAGTTTGGTGTTGTGCTGAGAAACTTTGGTTGGCTAGAGGTGGAGAGCCCTATTGTAGGGTTAGCACAGTTGAACCACGAATATTGGCGAGCTTCATTGAAACTAGGTATCACCAGGATTCAGATCTCAAATTGCGACAATTTTTAGAGTAATGTTTGATTGTAGGATATCTATAAGGACAATAGTTCTAGCTGGCTTCATTGTAAAGAAGCCAGCTACGGTCAGTGAATTAGTTAGAAAGGCCAGCAGCATTCACATAAATCCTGCTATGTTAGGTGGATTGGAACCCAGCCCCTGAAATTTACTTTTTTGGGTTTCCACGCTATTCGGACATGGAACGTTTTCAATCGCTGGCTATGTAAATTGTTCTGGGTAGAGTCAAGTGGGTTCTTGACTCTAATCTGCTGAGATTGTATCAGAAGGATTTCCAACTATATACCGTGTGTTCCTCTGGGCTTAGCTCTCATGGCATATGTGAGGCTCGGAAATGCGTAATGTCTTCGTTGCTCGTTAAAAACTGGGTACGCCTACTAAATTATTGTCCAGAAATTTTAATCTACGCCCAACCGACAACTGCTCGGCTGCGGTCGATGGAGGAGATGCGGAGAACGACGAACAGGTACTGACTATGGAAATTTGTGATCAGCCTGGAAGTGGTATTGTGATGTCGGGCGACCATTCGTCTGTTACTGGTGAAATATAGTCGGTGCAAAGTATTAAAACGGAGTTTCAAAGATTAATCTATCATCTGTCCTAACCGCCGGTTCGTCGAACCTGTGGAAGCTGGGTGACTTGATAGATTATCTTCGTAACCGGTCCTCAATTTGAGCATTGATCGCTGAATGTGCAGAATAAACCCGCAAGGCCTCTAAAAGGCCGCTGGACTATTCGTCTCATTTGCGACTTGGCAGACAGCTTAGGTCTGCGGGCCCACAGTTAATACATATCTAGAGGTAGAAACAGGCGGCTCGAACAAGATACTCCCATGGAGTAGGGGTACATTTATCGCTTTGGCATCCACATGCTGGCGGGCGACTCAGGGTTAGGCTCAAACTTTAGGGTTAACAGGTACGAGAAGGGCCCAGTCGACCGTTTAAGCGTCCGTGATCGAAGCGTACTTGCCAAGCCAATCGACATTCCACTATTGATCTCGGTTTGGGTATTGTCCTTCTTGGCTTGTGGTCGGCTCTTCCAAGGTGTGTCCCACCTTCGCGCACGGAACACGTATCTGATTGAAGCCCTGCAGAACACAGGAAGCTTAGCATCATGTCAACTGCTGGTGGTGCCGCCGAGCGGTTCTGAGAACGAAGAAGGGCAATCTGCAGTTAACAGATGTATAGTTCCAAGTATCGCTCTGAATACAGTTTCTTAAGTGAGAACAT
The DNA here is from genome assembly GCA_003705915.2 of Lipomyces lipofer. NCBI lineage: Eukaryota > Fungi > Ascomycota > Lipomycetes > Lipomycetales > Lipomycetaceae > Lipomyces > Lipomyces lipofer. Next base: position 81,385 of record PPJX02000006.1, on the reverse strand, counting down.
TTGGACAGGTCCCTAGATCGTTGAATCTCGGTAGCCTTCGGACGAAACAGGATTTACAGCATATTCTGAGATATCTGAACAGCCGATGCAGTTTAAATATTGACAGTCTTATTACTGTTGTTCAAGATTAACGCGCTCTTTCTCTCTAATCAACAGCATGTCTGTACTAGCCTTGAATTGCCCAAGTCACTGCAATGCCGTTGAATATATCTCGATCATTCCGCCATTTGGGAGGCACGAAAGTAGTGCATGTGTGCTGTGCCACTCCGGATTTGCTATGATGTGCGGCTCGCTACATCAACCCTTAAAGTTGAGGCTACAATTAACCGATGCTGACCCAACGACCTTCGACAGTATGTATGCGCCGATATTGTCAATACTAGTCCTGTTTCGACCCTAGTTTGTGCACGTTGACTGATGAGTGGTCCTGGTCTGCAGTATGTTATTACTCCGGTCGACGTTCCGAGAACCAAGTCGTGGCTGGTCGCTCGTTCGCTCTTGGCTGTCCCTGCATTGAACTAGAAAGCTTCTTACCTGATAGTTACGATATCTGCAAGCTGACCGGCGAAGGTTTATCGTGCAACGACTGTATTCTTCTCTTCCGCACGCTTGCGGGTACTGTGGCAGGACTCATATTGTCCTCAAATAGTCCTGCATTTCCACCATTTCCGTTATCTTGACTCTTGCATGTTAAGTCACACTGCAAGATGCATTTCATCCTTACGGCTGTCCTCGCCCTTTTAGGCAGTGCTCTCGCCCAAATCAACATCCCCGGCACCGTTCCCCTCAATAAGGTCGAGCCATTGCAGCACCGTCTTGCCTATGCAGGCAGCACTGGCATGTTTGTGTCATGGAATACATATGAGAAGATTTCGGAGCCCACGGTCTACTACGGTGAGAATGTCTGGGACCTTTCGTCGTACGCTACTGGCACCTCCGTCACCTACAATTCGTCCCTTACCTGGAGCAATCATGTCAAGGTTACAGGTCTCAAGCCGGATACCACCTATTACTACATAGTCTCCCATACCAACTGCTACAACTGTACCGAACTGGCACCATATACGTTCACGACTGCGCGTCCTGCTGGCGACATGGCTTCATACACGGCCGCAATTGTGATTGATTTGGGCGTCATGGGACCTTATGGTCTTAGTGCCATCGGGGGTGATCATATTAGCGTGAACGACAGCAATACCATTCAGTCACTGGCTCGCTATGCCGATGGTTATGACTTCATCTGGCATCGTAAGTGTCTCATCTTCTATTTCACACCGTCGGCTCATTTCTACTGTCTGCTGACAAGATTTTTTTTTATTAGCTGGTGATATTGCCTACGCGGATTCGTGGCTTCGGGAGCAGATTGACCATTACCTTGTTTCCGTCCCTGTGGAGGAGGGTTACAGAGTCTATAACTTCCTTCTGAACCAGTACTACGACGAGATGCAGGCCGTGACCGCCGTGAAGCCGTATATGGTTGGTCCTGGCAACCATGAATCTAACTGCGACGAAGGCGGGACCACCGATACCGACGCCAACATCACTTACACACTCTCGATCTGCGTTGAAGGACAGAGGAACTTTACGGGCTACATTGACCACTTCCGCATGCCTTCCGAAGAGTCTGGCGGTGTCGGTAATTTCTGGTATTCCTGGGATCACGGAATGGCACACTATATTATGATCAACACGGAGACAGATCTGGGCAACGGACTTGTTGGAGAGGATGAACCTGACGGAATGGAACACATGGACTCTGGCCCATTTGGATCGTATCCGAACGAGCAGATCGATTGGCTTGAGAAGGACCTCGCGTCGGTGGATCGAAGCAAGACTCCGTGGGTTATTGTTGCTGGACATCGACCATGGTACGCTGCGGCGAATAATGTTTCCAACACCATTTGCTGGAATTGCAAGGATGCATTTGAACCACTTCTTTTGAAATACGGAGTCGACATGGTGTTCTATGGACATATTCATTTTTACGAGCGGAACGCTCCAATTGCGAATGGCGTCCCAGATCCCAATGAACTCAACAATCCCTCGGCGCCTTGGTATATCTTGAACGGAGCTGGTGGTCACTACGACGGTCTGACGGCATACACCGAGCCCTTCCCGTCATATGTGCGCTATCTGCAGAACTCAACCTACGGTTGGAGTAAGTTGACATTCCACAATTGTACCCATCTGACGCACGAATTTATTGCTAGCTCCAATGGCACTGTTCTTGATTCGGCAACCCTATTCAAGAACAGAACCTGCAGAGTTCAGTCAAATTATACCAAGGGAAACAGCTCTATTCCAGCGATCGACCAGAACGGCGCCAGTATCGTGAATTTCTCGTCCTCCCTGTTGATTGTCGCGACTGCCGTCGTTCTCTTGACCGTGTTGTAGACAACAAAGTAATGGCTATTGAACGTGGGCGCGTCCCGCCTATTGAGAATGCGTTATCGTTCAAGTTGACTTTTTTATACTATATTTTTAGATATAAAAAGAATTTTTAAAGTTATTCTAAGATCATGTCGGTTTCAATTCCTCATACCGTACGCATACACCCACATAAATGACCGCCCATCCTAAATCAAAAAAACCAGGCCTAAATCAATATGACCGTAGAACATGTTGAACTCTCCAGTTGTAACTGTAATGCAGGTCTGGTATCAATTGAGACTCTTAACAACAGCAGCAGCAGTATCCGGAAGAATATAACCAAAAAATCTCGCGCTGCTGCTGAGTCAGGTGCATTCCATCAAGGTCAGAAGGATCCTTCCCGCGAATCAGCGCTGAGGTTTGTGTGGGGTCCGAGAGATGCGCTGATCAGGTTGACAGACCATAGCGATCATCCATACTTGATATGAGATGTCAACATCGATGACGAGTCGTGTGGGCAACTTGACAATATCGATCTCTGTCGCTTGAATTTGCGTCAAGAGGGTGTCAGGGACTTAGCAGGATCGGTCTCTCTTAGTGCGCCAACATTGCTCTCGGCAAACAGCGTACCGCATTAAAAGTTGCTTCGACCAATAATGATTCGTTCGATGACGGGGAAATGAAATTATCAGAATCGATCGAGCCCGAGACTGACTCAGAGACTTGCTGCCATGCACGGACGGCAGGAGGTACTAACAAATCTCCTTTCCAGCTGGACAGCCCTAAACTATGCAGGGCATAAGACGCCTGGTGGACAATAAGGCATCTAATAGGGGCCGTTGATTAACTTCATATTGGATCGTTTACTATGCGCAGAGGTAAGTGGCTCTCGTTATGTAGTAGTGCGGCACGTCCAATACTTAACTGTCGCGGCACATGGCCTATACCATCGTATTCGCGCACACGTTGATGCCACTATCAATTTATCAATTTAATCGAGAAGCGTGGGGGCTCCGCATGGCATGGTCGTCGTCGAAGCAGCCTTTTGACTTTATTCCTGCACGCACTACGTACCTATAATTGCAATTGTATATTACCAGATTACTATTGCTGGCGCCTACTCCCGTATATCAATTACTTTTACTTGCGCCTCTTTTGCTGGGCAATCGGTGATATCGTCGTACCGACAAAAGCGCCTTACTCGTTCGCAGGAGACGGTCCGAGAAACATAGTCTTTTCTCGAATTAGCCTTCTCGAACAGTGCAATGCCCCTTGAACGGATATATATAGTGCGAGTAAGTCCTAGTCATCCTTTTGCGATTAATTTTTCACTGACTTATGTTAGCATGGCTTCCGTGCCAACTGGGACACCACAGTTCCACCAAAACCGTTTCCAACTGGCATCGAGGGCGACCCAGCCCTCTCGGACCACGGCGTTGAGCAGGCAAAGGAACTATGTGCGTACCTTGCGACAGTAAAGCCCAAGATAGACAGGGTGTACGCCTCACCGTTTTACAGGTGTTTACAGACGATACACGGGCTAGCAGAGCTGCTCAATCTAGAGGTGTACGGAGAAAATGGATTTGGGTAGGTTGTGGGAACGGTCTGACATCTGGATTACATTACCGTTGCTAATGATATACAGAGAATGGTATGGTCGGACACGGAAAACGCACCCATCACGTAAGCCACCACCTCCTCTTTTGTATTACTTTAACTAACGTTCCCGGCTTTAGCCGCTCCCCGTCCCGTTCTCAAGTCATTCTTCTCCCGGTTCGCCGAATCCTACACCCCCATCTACATCCCTTCCACCGCTGGCGAAACTATCGAAGAACTGCACGACCGCGCAGCTTCGGTACTCGCCAAAATGATTGCCTCCCTCAACACGGACCACCAAGAGGTCAAGACCGTTGTAATCTGCACGCACGCCGCGACGATGATCGCACTGGGAAGAGCCCTAGTTGGCGATGAGGAGTTCTCTGTGCGAACGGGGACATGCAGTGTGGGGCTGTATGAGGCGGAGGGAGGTAATAATGCGGTGGGGAAGTGGAGGTGCGTGGAGAATGGATATACGGGGCATTTGGCTGGTGGGGAGGAGAGGCATTGGAGCTTTGGTGAGTCTGACTGCGATTTATGCCAGTTATGTTTTTAGTAGTGCTAATGAGAACAACAGAGACTGGACAGTACGACTTTCTGGACGTGCAGGCCTACGAGCAACAAGCTGCAGATCAGCAAACCCAGGTGGGCGCGAACTCGGAGACAGAGACGATAGTGAGCACTGAGGAGACGATTACATTGAGCACGATGTGATAATGGAGGAGGTGTAGTTATAAGCGTAGAAATGAGAGTCCATGAGAAGATATCGGAGATTATGTACGATATATTGTTTGGAACGACAACCTGACTGTATTGCTAGCTTAGTGGCATGTACCGGGCATGCATTGATTTATATAATAATGATTAATGATGAATTGAGTTCGGTCTATAGCCGCTCAACTAGTATTTCTTGAAATTGATATTGTCAGGCGGACAGCAATTCCATGCGAATCTTGATGCCCCTGGCCCTATCTTATTAGATTATTCGGCATAATCGCGGCAAGGGTTTGATGTCACGGTCGTCGCAGTCGTAAATGACCCTTGCCGCGGCTCAAGCGTAATTGGGGGACCCCCGCCTCCAAGCGGACAATCGGCTACGAGAAAACGGGGTTAGGGATTTAGCGAGTCAAACCTCTCCTCGAGACGCACAACGGGAGAAATGTCGTTGAAACGTATTCAAAAAATATCAAAATGTACCTTAAGGCCGGAAAGTAACCTGAGCGAGTCGTGAAATCATTTAACTTTTTCAACGAAAGTGTGACAGAATATGGACGAATGTACAATACAGTTAGAAGACCAGAAATATAGTAATCAAGAGTCTCTTGATATTAACTTAGAGCTATAAGTTATATAATCTGTGTGCATCGCGGCAGTTTGCTCTTTGATATTTATAGAATATTAGAGTGGTATTTTGATATTTGCTCAATATCAATCTCCTGACACTTTGAGTCAGTCTTCAAAGCGCCTCACTCATATCCCAGATCTTCATAGACATAGATATATATATATATTAATTTGATACCTGCTTGCCCGCTTCCTTAAACGACCCAGATCGCAAGCACAGCCTGCATGATGTCCACCGACGACGTACTCGCAGCACAGCTCGCCCTACTCGGCCTGTCCGATCAGTCACTCGCCGACGTTCTCAAGAACAGAAAGCTCGCGACCTCGCTGTCCGCCGTCGTGGTCGAAGCGTCCATATCCTCACCCATCACCGATAAGTCCGTCGCCTCTCTGTTGCAATCGCTCGCCACCGCAACGAAGGACGTGACCGATCCGGGCATACTCGCCGCCAGATCGCTGGTCGCGGAGGCTATCGTGGGCAAGAAAATAAAGTTGCCGTTGCAGCTTGATGGTGAGTTTCATGCGTCATTGATCTAAGTACTACATGACTAATCGCGTTTAGCCGCTGTCTCATACATCAAATCGACCGGCTTGAAGGCCAATTCCGAGGAACTTGACGTCGTGGCTGGCGTTGGTGCGTATTCGCTTAATATGCTTGTCAAAACATCTGACTGACTCATTTGCGACAGGCAAGGAAGTCACGTCCGAAGATATCACCAAGATCGTCACGGCCTACTTCTCCGTGAACGACTCCAGCATTAAGGAAAATAGATACAAGTCCATCCCGAACCTCCTGTCAGAGATCAAACGCTTGCCCGCACTCAAATGGGCGCCTCCTGCGGAAGTCAAGAAGGCAATTGACGTCAAGCTGTTGGAAGTACTCGGCCCCAAGGACGAACGTGATGTCGCATCGAAGAATAAGAAGAAGAAGGAAGAGAAGACGCCCGTTGCGGCGACGGCCCCCAAGAAGGAGGAGCCGAAGAAGACGCGGAATATGTTTGTTGAGGGCTTCCTCGGCGACTTGCACAAGCCCGGTGGGAATCCCCAGATTAAGTCGGAGCTTATGGAGCAACACCTCAAATCGACCCGTGGTATCGTCGTGACGCGCTTCCCGCCCGAACCAAACGGATACCTGCATATCGGGCACAGCAAAGCCATTGCGGTCAATTTCGGATATGCCATGTATCACAATGGCATCTGCTACCTGCGCTACGATGATACCAACCCAGAGGCGGAGGAGGAGCGGTACTTTGTCGCCATCAAAGAGATTGTAGAATGGCTGGGCTTCAAGCCGTACAAGATCACATACTCGTCTGACCACTTCCAGAGACTATACGATCTTGCTGAGGATCTCATCAAGAGAGACAAGGGATATGTATGCTTTTGCTCGCCAGAGGAAGTTAAAGCCAATCGTGGTGGTGAAAACGGTGGAAAACGGATAGCGTGCAAGGAGCGGAGCAAACCTGTTGAACAGTCGCTGGAGGAGTTTCGCGCCATGCGTGACGGCAAGTACAAACAGGGAGAGGCGACTCTGCGCATGAAGATGGACCTCGAGAATCCGAACCCGCAGATGTGGGATCTTATTGCATACCGCGTTCTCAACGCGCCACATCACCGCACGGGCGACAAGTGGAAGATCTACCCGACTTACGACTTTACTCACTGTCTATGCGATTCCTTCGAGAACATCTCCCACTCCCTCTGCACCACCGAGTTTTATCTCTCCCGCGAGTCTTACGAATGGCTCTGCGACGCTCTCGAGATCTATAAGCCCGCGCAACGCGAATACGGCCGACTCAACATCACCGGCACCGTCCTTTCGAAGCGAAAGATTGCTCGGCTGGTGAAGGAGCACTACGTCTCCGACTGGGACGACCCTCGCCTGTTCACCCTCGTCGCCATCCGCCGCCGCGGGATCCCACCGGAGGCCATCCTCTCCTTCGTCAATGAGCTCGGAGTGACCACTAGCAACAGCAATATCCAAGTCGCGCGTTTTGAGTCCTCCGTCCGGAAATACCTCGAAGACCACACACCGCGACTCATGCTCATCCCCGACCCCGTCCGCCTCGTGCTCGAGAATATTGCCGATGACTACATCGAGGAAATCTCCTTGCCCTACAAGCCCGGCGCCCCAGAGCTAGGTGAACACGCGGTCCCATTCACAAAGACGCTCTTCATCGACCGCTCCGACTTTCGGGAGGTCGACTCTCCAGACTACTTCCGCCTCGCGCCCGGCAAGTCCGTCGGCCTCCTCAAACTGCCGCATACCGTCCGCGTCACCTCGTTCAGCAAGGACGCCGCGACCGGCGCCGTGACTGAGATCCGCGCAGTATATGAGTCCGACAAGAAGATCAAGCCTAAAACGTACATCCAGTGGGTCGCAGAGTCGCCCACCCACATGTCGCCGGTCAAGGTCGCCGAGGTGCGCATGTTTAACCGTCTGTTTTTGTCCGAAAACCCTGAATCGAACCCCTCGGGATTCCTGGCGGATATTAATCCCAACTCGGTCGACGTGTTCACAGACTCAGTTATCGAGGTCGGTTTTGAAGACTTCAGGAAGAGTATGGCGACGGGATCGGGCCCAGAGAGTATGCGGTTTCAAGCGCTGAGGGTGGGTTATTTCTGCATGGATAAGGAGACGACGGAGGAGAAGATAGTTTTAAATAGGATTGTGACGTTGAAGGAGGACGCAGGGAAGAGTGGGGCGTAAGAGAAGTTAGTAGTTAGTTATATCCAAGTATGTGGGGCGGCATAGATGGGGTTTTCCGTAGAAAGTAGTGAATGTTCTGTGATTTAAGTTGCCTCATACTTGTCGGCTTCCCCGATAATAGTATATCATCTCTGAAATTCATGTGCAGTATGTATGTACAGTAATATGGCGTATTATTCAATAACAAAAAACCTAACTTGCACGTCAAGAAGTCGTCTTCTACTCTAAATATATAGGGGAAATAAATAGTATACACAAAATAAAATAAACACGCAAACTTAGCAAAAAAAGACACAAAAGGCAGAACACAAAAACAACTCGCCAAAATGTATCTAATATGCATTTGCAGCATGTTTCCATCTTTATCACTCTATCAAATGGACTATATACAACGAATAAATCTAAAACTCATTCTCGAAACCAACCCGGTCCTCTAAGAGCCGCAAAATGCGTTGATACGCGAATAGCATGATGCTACTCTGAACGGACGTCCACACGAACCGCGGGCCGACGCCGGCGAAGAGACCATTTAGACCCTCAGCTCTGTAAATTATTTTCATGGCTTGGAGGGTGCTTTCCGATTTTATCTTGACGTTTGGTGTCGGTGGTGTGGTTGAGGGTTGAGGGGCGAATGTTGAGGATGAGGACGAGGGCAATTGGGTAGAAGTGGAGCTGGAGGTGTGAAGCGGCTGGTTGCGCACGACTGTAAATTTGAGAGTGTGTGGGGACGACGACGATGATGATTGTGGAGCGATGTACGGCGACGACTTTCCTGCGGCAGTTGCTCCTGATGTCGTGGGCCGGGGTTCGCCGCCGTCTAGTTGTGTCTGAATTCTAGTTTTAATGACGTCTGAAACCGCAGTTAGCATAACGGGAACAAAAGAGAAAAACAGAATCTAGAGGAAATAAAACACACCCATCGGCGTCGTGAGAATACCCGCTAAGCCGCCCGCCGCGGCACCAGTAAGCACTTCGTGATGGAATCCAATATCGCGCGATCCTGTGAACATCTGTGCCGTGCTTCTAAATCGTTCTGCATTTGACAAAAATCTCTGTATTAGGCCACATAGCGTTCAAAATATCAAGCCGTACTGGGTACAAGGGCACATACCATAAAACGCCAACTGCAACGCTGAAAAGGGAAGATCTCGAAGCAAAGTCGCCTTGTAGCCGAAGAACAACGCGCCCCATTTCTCTGTCCGAACGATCTGTCCGACCCAGTCAGCAAAAAGTTGTTTCGACGATTGAAGCACATACGATGACTCACAGTCTGAATTGCATCCCACGTTCCCCTGTAGTTATACCCGCTCTGAAAATACAGATTGTTATATCGTCCCTGCAGCTGCAGACGGGTCTTGAGGACTTCCGTTGGAACGTAGATAATAGACGCCGCAAGATCACCTACAAATCCCGCCGTCAGGTGTGTAAACGTCTCTGACACACCATAAGCAAGCATATTTCGCTTCGTAAACTCGTACGTTCCAAAGAAAATTGTAGTGCCAGGAACTATTCGATTCTAATCAGCCACCATCTTTCTCCAAACAAAACAAAAACCGAAACACATACGACTACCCCACATCGCTGGAACAAAGCCGCCGTACAGACCCCTCCTGACTCCCTCTTCCCGGAAAATAGTGATATAAGCCTGCAGCATGCTCTTGTACTTTGTTGCGTTGGGTGCGCCCTGTTGGCGGGTTTTGACAGTGTCGAGGGAGTGCATCATTGAGTCGCCCATTCCGCCGCCAATGCCTCCTGCGATCATGTTCTGCACATATGTTAGTGTCGAATAAGAATAGAAAAAGGAGAAGGTAGGAGGGAATACGTGTATCAGCGGTGGATCCCAAGGAGCAGCCTCGGAAGCCACAGCACCTTTGTGATCCGCATGGGTCGGGGCGGTGGCAGTAAGCATGCTTGCAGGTTACTGCAAGCGAGTTCCAGAGAGAATTGCCGACAAGTTCGTTGAGCTGAACGTCTAAAGGGACGTTGTGTTGAGTCGTGTAATAAAGTAAATTATATCCGCCAAAATCGAATGTGCATTGTCGCCAAGCAGAGAGCTGGTGTACAAAAAACAATCCAGTGTATCCAGACGCTGTAATTACGTATTCCGAAGATGTATAATCGTTCTATATGCCGTCTATGTTGTCTAATGCTGCTGGAGGGAGCCACGAGAGCTTCACAACTTCAACCGCTATTCGTCGTCGTCGTCGTCCGGAACGGCGGTAGTGGAGTTTTCGAGCCGTCAAGCTTTGATGTTGAATAGGGTTGAGATGCCCAGTGAACCATATTAGGGTTAGGAGAGGGAGTCTCATTCTTGATGTTTTGTTTACTTCTACACCGTCACCTCAGCTCCGTCATCTTTCTAAGCCATCGCCTCGCCATCGCGCACCCTGCGTTCTCGACACACACACGTCACGCTTAACACCCATCCACCACATCGTCGTCTTACACAAACAACAATGTCCGCACCCCGTCTCTCCACCATGAAGAAAAAGGATCTGGTTCAGCTCGCCAGCGACCTTGGAGTCGAGTAAGTTATGCTCTGAATCTCGTGTTTACTTTCTTTCCCGCACGAATTTATTTTTTTATGCTTCAAAACAAAAATGTACTAACGCGTCCAAACAAACAGCACCGACGGTTTTAAGAGCGATCTTGAGGCAAGAATTAATCAGCATTTGGCCGAGCACCAGACAGGGCTTATTGCCGATCCCAGATTTGCACCTTATTATTCTCAAATCATCGCGAGCCCGGGACCAGTGGGGAGCGTCGCTGGCGGGTATAGTCGTCGTCGGAGTGTAAGGAAGACGCCTGTGTATGTACCGCTGAAAGCGTTGTCTTGAAACTTATTAGGTTGTCTGTATGCTAATGGGAAATTTTCAGTCCCGAGGAGAAACGCACTATTAAGCTCTCACCGTCGTTCCGTGGATCGTCCCCCCTTGTGTCTGACGAAGACGAAAACCAGTCGCAAATCACTGAGTCACTTGATTCTCTGGTTGTTAATCCTGATGGTGGTGCTTCCCTCGCTTCGTCTTTAGTCGCGAGCCAGTTTTCTCGCCTCGCCGAGAGCGCGTCGCGCGTCTCGGACGTTGTCGTTGGCCAAATCAGCTCCTACACCTCTAGCGTCGTTAAAGTTACGCATAGAACGCGCTCAAAGCTTTCTTCTGCCTCTGCCGTCCTCCACTTCGAGACTGCGTACGAGCTATATCTCTTGCTTAGCAGACTGCTGCCCTTCACCGAGAGGATCACGTCGATCTCGATCCCGTACGGCTCTACCGTCACGATTCGGCCAATATATGTCCCCGACGCGCGCACCCTGCTCGAATTATCCACATTCTGGGAGCCAATCCTGTTCTGGGGAGCATATACCGTCGCGCTGCCGCTTCTCATGTCGTATTTCTTGAACTTCACTGTCATCAAGGCGCCCAATGCACGTGCGCGATACAGGTTCGACCCTGTGACGTTTAGCATTTCGAAGCTCTTGCTTTCGTATCTGCTCTTTGTCAAACTGCCGACTACAGTCGAGAGCATTGTTACGGACACGACGACTGTGACTGCGAGCCGCTTCGTCGAGCCTGCTGTACCGTTTTCGAAAGGACAGCCACTTGTCAAGGATGTCTTGGATACCACGCCGTTTGTCGGTAGCGCTATCGGACTGGTGGTCGCACTGTACGTCGCGATCTTGCTGTAAGAACACGATGCGGATCCTAGGTGATGTATGATTAGTCTGAAAGGAGGGACGTCAGTGTATTTTATGTCAGTTGTTATATTGAGTTGGAACTTACTTGAAAGTGTGACAGCGTGTAATATTAATTTTTGTGATGGAAGAGGTACATAACTTTATTCAATGTAGTTCTTTTGAGATCTATATTGGTTACGGAGGATGGTAGTACTCTTGGAAGGTATATTGTACAGATGCCAGCAGAGCTTGTGGGATACTCTGATTTTGAGTAGTGTATTAATTTTTTTATTGTACGAATTTGTATTATTATGGTAGTATCGATAATATGTATATTATGTTTTATTATATAATTTTGAGTAATAAGTTGAGCAATTGAGGTGCGGTTCTTGAACAGCTGCCAACGGCACAATCATCGCAGCCCGTAGCTCACAGATCACCACCACCTGGCTAGTGACCGGCTGCCCAGTCACAGATGGGTCACTGCTGCAGAAACACATACACACACAAGCTCACAACAAATTTATTTTTCTCTTTTTCTCTACTCCACCCGCTTTTGCTTCACATACACTCTTTCCGTTGTACGACTTGTAGCACTTTATCCGTTCCGGTCTTTTAATTTTTACACAAATTTATTAATCATGTCTGAGGAAGCTGTACGTATTTTTTTTAGTCTGATTGATTTATTACTGGGCAGAATGTGCATTGGGAGCTATGTCGTTGCTTTGTCGACTTGGCCATCTGGATAATCGAAAAGTTTTGCTACCGGTAGGGGACTTGGGTTTTGCCATATCAGCCTGAGAATACTAGACGGAGCCTTTACAGTTGGTTCTTGATAAAAGCGATGAATAAGTCGTCTCGCTCGTTGTTGGATGGCGCCCCGGCCGGAAGCCTGATGCGATGAGATGAGTTAAAGCTAATGGCTGATACAGCAACAAACCTTCGAGACGGTCTCTGCGGGAGCCTCGCTCACCTACCCCATGCAGTGCTCGGCGCTCCGCAAGAATGGTCACGTCGGTATGTTAGATTGGATTTCGCGATATCAAAAATTGAAAATGGTGTGCTAATATTTATTTCCCGTGCGACGCAGTCATCAAGGGTCGTCCCTGCAAGGTACGTATAGCAGCAATTGAATCTTGAGGAAGACTTGATCGTGGACACTAACTGTGTTATCCAGATTGTTGATATGTCCACCTCCAAGACCGGCAAGCACGGCCACGCGAAGGTCCACCTGGTTGCCATCGATGTACGTTGCCTTTTGCTAATCAGCTGCTGCGACAGAATATCTGACTTTGATTGCAGATCTTCACTCAGAAGAAGCTTGAGGATCTCTCCCCCTCCACCCACAACATGGAGGTCCCCAATGTCACCCGCACTGAGTACCAGCTCGTAAGTTCCACCCCGAAAACTTCATCGCTTTAAGTCCGTAGTCTCACTTTACAAGATCGATATCGATGACGGTTTCCTTTCCCTAATGACCCCCGACGGTGCCACCAAGGACGATGTTAAGGTCCCCGACGGAGATCTAGGCTCCAAGCTCGAGTCCGAATTTGAGGAGGGTAAGGACCTCATCGTCACCATTGTCTCCGCTATGGGCGAAGAGGCCTGCATCTCTTACAAGGAGGCCCCCAAGTCTTAGATTGCTTGACTACTTGTCGTCCTCATCTTACATATCAAAATTGTTTGCCATATATAAGTTATAATATAGTTGTACTTCCTCATTTGTCTTTTTGTTGGTGCGAGTTTGTGTCTGGGTGTGTGTCGGTGTCGATTACGATCTCGTTTTCGTTATTTTCCATTATGCCATATTGTTCTACTGTGTCGAAGTAAAAATGGTTTAGGGAGGGTTGTGCTATACAATTACACGCGCCGGACATGGTAGGGAGAGGAGGCTTGTTCATCTTTATTTGTATGTTGTTCAGGCCTGAAATAAAAAAATAAACTTAAAATTAATTATCATTCCCTGAACGAAATTGAGTTGAATGTATGGGTATATATATCTATGGATTGATTCGAATTCCGGTGGTGTCTCGGCGTTATCCCTTAGCCGCAGCCGCAGCCGCAGAAGCATCTCGAGCTCGACCCTACAACTGACGACTAGATCTGACCCACAATCATTTCACCACAAACTGCAACCGTCGGCTCGCTTCGGGGTATCCGAACCAGCAGAATGCAGATCTGGAATTCCGCTCGCAGGAACCAGCGGCATCCCTCGCAATCCCATCCACAGGCGCAGGATATAGTCCCCGTGCAGCAGCCAACACCACCACCACCTCCTCCACAACAGCATCAACAACCACAGCCGTTAAGAGGAAACCCGCCAGGTCCACTTCCGCCAAAATCACAAGCACAGTCACGAGCGGGAACCCCAACGCTCGCGCCACCACGACAACGAGAGTCGCAGTCACCACAACTACCACAACGGCCTGTAAGTCCACAGTCTACCCGGCGGACGGGTCGACAGGCTTCTGCCACAAGCAATTCCACTCTGAGGAGGCAATCGGCAGTACCGACTAGAATACCTAGCCCATATTTGAATGGGAGTAATGAGGAAGCTACTGCTGGCCCGATAGCTGCGTTGATGAGGATACTGGATAGTGAGAGTTCATATATCAATGTTGACGTTAGTAGTCTATGGTGTCTTTGAGTTTCATGAAGATACTAATATACCGCATTCTAGCCCTCTAAAGCTGCACATCCACCCACCTCAACGAAGCCCAGGACGTTATCCAACTCGGATCTCAAGCTCTTGATATCCCGTATTGACGACCCCGCATTTGAGAACCAGATCCTGTCGGACATCGGCGACGAGAGAGACATATTCACATACCTTTCCATGCTCGACTCTCAAGCCTCGCCGGATAAGTCTGCACATCCCCCAAAAGACCTCGTAATCGAGTACGAAGAAGAGATTGAACGGTTTAAAGATCTTCACATATCGATACAAAAATGCGACTCTGTTCTCGCGTCGGTAGAGGATTACCTGTCACTTTTTCAGAATGATTTAGGAATGCTGTCATCAGAGATCGAGACGCTACAGAACAGATCAATTTTTCTGAATCGGCGACTCGAGAATAGGAAGGAGTTGGAGGGCAAGTTGGCGGGATTAATTGATGACCTATTCATACCGCCGTATGTGATACGGCATGTTGTTGAGGGGGAAATAAATCAACAGTGGATCGGTACAATCCAGAGTTTGTGGACACGGCTCAAGCGGATGGAACTATTCCGTGTTGAGAACGGGAAGTCTAGCGAGAAGATCGCGCTGATTGACGAGATCGACCCTATATTGCACATGCTGGCCCAGAAGGCTGTAGAGCGGATAAGAGATTTCTTTGTGCAGAAGATTAAGAGTTTGAGGGCGCCGAATATCAATGCGCAGGTGGTACAGTATAGCGTGTTTTTGAAATTTCGGCAGTTATATGCATTTTTGGCGTACGTGAATCCGCAGCTCGCGGAGGATATAGCACAGGGGTATATCAATACCATGCGGTGGTACTACTTGTCCAACTTTTCCCACTACCTCAAGGCTCTGGATCGTCTCAAAGTCCAAGCCGTTGACCGCTCAGCCCTCCTCGGTTCCGAATCAGGGAGCACAGCTCGCATCTTGTCATCCTCCTCTCGCACCCCCTTCGCCAACTCAAACAAAGACCCCCTCATGCTCGGCCGCCGCATCAATATCATTTTCTCAACAGACTCCTCGGTCATGATGGAATCTACAGCCGAGCAGTCTTCCGATGCCTACTGGATGGAATTGCCATTCCGATCGTTCAACCTCGCGTTAATGGACAACGTCTGCGCGGAATACCTCTTCATTGTCGATTTCTTCACCTTCAAGTCTGCCGACCAGCAAGCGCATATCTTCCGAGAGGTGTTTCACAATACATTTCAACTTGGAGAAGGATACGCCCAAAAACTACTGGACCAGACTGTTCTGGATGGACTTGGCATCTTGCTTTGCATTCGCATCACGCAGCTGCTCACATTTGAGCTACAGAGGCGAAAAGTGCCTGTAATGGAATCGTATTGCAACAGACTCAACATGTTATTCTGGCCGCGATTCCAAATCGTTATGGATGCCCACGCGGATAATCTCCGCAAACTATCTGGACGGCCGCCAATGTCGAGCGTATCGGATGAGGCAAGCAGGATCGCGGGAAGTACGATCAGCAGCTTGTCGTCTATGTTGTCGTCGTCGCACATTTCCTCCGTTCTACCAAATCCCGTCACCCAAAAATTTGCAAACTTCATCAATGGCATTCTAGAGTTGAGTCCAGAGGACACAGAGTCCGAGCCCGTGTCGCTCAGTCTTGTTCGACTGCGCAACGAGTTCGAGGCGTTTCTAACAAAGGTCAGCAGTAAGATTGTTACCAGTGATGGTCATCATGATGGTGGTGGTAATGCACAGCACAAGCGGGAACGCTTTTTGTATAATAATTACGTATTGGTATATACGATTATTTCAGACACTGAGGGCAAGCTTGCGGAGCAAGAGCGGATGCATTTCAAGAATCTGACGGACGCGTATGCGGGTGCTGCTGTGTGAGGACATGTAGGATAGGTTGTAAATGCTGGAGAAAAGGAGTGCATTTTATGTTGAATTGTTTCATTTAGAGAATCCTCCAAGGAGTAATGTTACATTGTATATTTGTACCGCACCATCTCTCACAGCACGACACATTACGAATAAAAAGTTAAATACCAGAACCCCGATTCTTCATCTTAAACAGACATAATGATAAAACCGTTAACAAAACTCGTCACGTCTCTTAATACAGGTAGAATTACACGAATGATTAACTATCAAAATTTCATAGTCGCACAAGGCCATCTCTTCATCCCACAACCTCATCAGCGGCCGACCGCCGGCTTTGCCTCTCCAACTCATCCACCACAAAATTCTCGTGCTCCTCAAGCTCTGACTGCACGTGCAATTTGAATCCCACAATTTTCTCCATGTAGTCCCCGACCTGGCGCTGCATCTGCTCACGAACCAATTCAGCGGCGTGCTGCATGTGATCGTACCTAAATCGATTTAGCATTGTTCTCGAGAAACAGTAACGGTTACCGGACTACTCACTCAATCACAATCCGCTCAGCGCGCTGTTCGAGTTGCACACGGCCGTCCTGGACGCCTATCCGCATCGTCTGGATCTTTCGCTCGAGCTTCTCGATCTCGGCGTGCGATGAGCTCGCATCGGAAGTCATGGTTTCGAACGCCTCATCGTAGGTTATCTTAGCGGCTGAGATCTGTGCCTCCAATGTATCAAGATGATCGCGTTTATCGGCCAGTACTTCAGCTACTCGATCAAGCAGTGACTGTAGCCTTATTGATTCATCCTGTGCTTTATGGACCTTCGCCGCCACTTCCATTCTGAACTTCTGTAAAGCAGGACGCACGTCATGACGAAGATCGAGACCATTGAGGATTGCATTGGGCCGCGCTCCCAGATTCTCATCTGCCAATGGCGAATTCAAGGTGACTTCGAAGTTCTTCGACTCGTGGCAGTTGGGCGCGCCTTCCGGAAGTACTCCTATCCTGTATCCCAAGCTGGTGTACCTCTGCACTGCAGCCTCCAAGGTGTCCAAGGCCTGACGCGCAATTTGCTCCTTCTCAAGGAGATTCTTCGAAAACTCGCTCGCCTTGCTATCGTTTCCTTGGATCGCCTTGGACAACTGCTCCCTTTGTCCGATGATGTTGTCAATATCCGCCGGTGCCAGTCCCTGCGCCGCAATCTTCGCCTCCAGAGCCTCCTTTTCGTTCTCAAGGCTGCCAAACTCGCTCTCCATTGTTGAGAGCTCTTCATTGATATTCTCGAGCATCGTGCCCCATTTCGCCTTTCGCTTTTCCATATTCTCGATATATTCCTGGAACTTAGCCAAGTCGTTTTCTAGTGCTTCGCTTTTATTCTGCAAGGAACTTAGCGACGGCATTGTATGCTCTAAATCCTTCAGCTCCTGCTCAAACTTCTCCTTCTGCTTCGAGTATTCGTTCGTGGCAACTTTAATGGCTGCGATGCGTTCCTCAAAGGCTTCTCGCATTTCCGCCTCGTATTCAGAATAATCGTCTTCATTCTGCAAAAAAGCGGAATAAGATTTAGTGATATAATTGATAACGATCTGGTTCAGGCCGATGTCTTCAGGCTCCTCAATGTCGTAGTCCTTATTGTCGACGGCATCGAATGTCTGGATATTGTTAGCTTTTCGATTCTATTCGAAAGACGAAGATGTGATTGAGCGTACCTCTGCGATCTCCATCAGCCAATACAACATAGCAAGATAAGCACCCCAATTCTGTCCACCAACAGCCACCAACTGGCTTTTACTCAACGTGTCCAAGTACGGATATCCAGCCAGCTTCATTAGAGGAATCACTTCATTCTCTATACTCTTGGTAAACTTATACCCCGGATCCAGCCTCTTGTAAAGCCACTGAAACATCATCACGAAATCCTTCTGCGTAGGTGAACGAAGACTTTTCGGCGTGATAGCATGCTTCATATCCATCTCAAAATTATTATTGATCAAATATTCATATATGGAATTCGCAATCATTGTCTGATACGATCTGTCTCGAATTGGGCGCGAGTCCTTGATCGTCACCGCCGCACCGGATGCCACGAAGCCACCACCTCGCACACCTCCAGGGCCCGTAGAAGCATTCACAGATTTGCCACCATATATACTGCTTTTTCGCATTGACGTTGAGCCACTCGCGACGGCACCGTTGAAGCTTAGTGCAGGCGGGGCATTCTGCTGTCCAGGCACAAAACTCCTCCTAGTCGTGCTCGCCCTCGCAGACCCTGGTGCCGCATTTGCATTCAATGTATTTGGGTTAGAGATCGTCAAAGCTGAAACTCCGTCCGCGAGTTGTCCTGATGCGAGACTCTGTCTGTGGAATGAGCTTCGTGGCACAAGGGATTGTCGGGGTATGCCTCCAGGAGCGATCGAGTGCCGCATATTTGTGGATACATGCTGGTGGGAAGAGCGATTAAGAAGAGCGGAGCCGGACATAGCTGGGATACCTGTTGTACTTTCGAGGTATGTCGGATTGTTCTCGCGGGAGGAGCGCTTGAACGCGGAAAAGAGATGACTGTCTTGCGCCATGCCTGTATGGAGGGAGAAAAATTGCACGTGTGGTAGATATCACAATTCTGCAGACCAAAAAAATTAGGAATCCTAAAAATTGTAGATACTTGATGTGAAATAGTTAAGGAGATTGTAAAGCGACGACGCGATGAGTTGGAAGTTCTTGTTTACCGAATTTTCTGTTTATATTGCGTTCCTGCAGCAACGTCGGCTGTACGGCACAAAACCCTCGTATGTTCAAAATATGAGTATAGTCACTTTTTTCCCAACCACATGAATACATAAACGATATGCATTTATGGATGAGACCTGAAATGAATTTTACATGTTGGTCTGTTACAATCACTCACTGACTTAAGTCTAGAAGGCTTTTGCATTCGGACACTAGAAATACTGCAGGAGACGAACATAAACGATATGATACAAGTACGGATGTATTATCGATGCATCGGGATTCTGCTCTAATAATTAACAAATAGGCACAGTTACAAATCCATCGTCCAGAAGAAACACTGTAATTGGAACCCCGCATAATACACAAGAACAAAATCCCACACAAAGGCCATATACACCAAATAATCCCATCTCGTTCGTCTCAAAGCAAGACGAATAGCATTGGGGCAACGCGCCTATTTCAATTTCTTCTTGGGTCTGAGCTGATTGGAGTGTCCACACTTTCTCTTTCTGCAGTTGGTGGCACGAGGGGGGAGACGGGCGTAGCAGATACGGCAAATCGACTTGTCGCAGTTGTACTTGGAAGCAAGGGCCTTCAGCGAGGGCTCGATAATACCACCACGGAGACGGAGGACCAGGTGGAGCGTAGACTCCTTCTGGATATTGTAGTCGGACAAAGTACGACCTGGTAAATCATTCCGTCAGTCACACGTCCCGTAGAAATGTCCAATGTAGTGTATGCTACTAACCATCTTCAAGCTGCTTGCCGGCAAAAATCAGACGTTGTTGATCTGGGGGAATTCCTTCTTTGTCCTGGATCTTGGACTTCACATTGTCGATAGTGTCAGAAGACTCAACCTCAAGGGTTATAGCTACAATACGGTCAGTTTCCATTTTCGAACCAGATATAATCATCATTATCTCGCTCACTCTTTCCAGTCAGGGTCTTAACGAAACTGCAAAAAGAAATGCAATCAGTATATCATCCCAAGATACATAACCCAAAAGATTCCGCCTCGTCTACGGAGACGGCAAAGCTAAAACTCAGAGAAATACTGACATCTGCATCGTTACGACTATATAATATACTAATTAGCACTATTACTAGTTAGAACCGCCGTTGACAGTGAAATATTACATACCAAGAAAGGGTGTGAATGCTGAATGATCGGTGATGATGCACGAGGGAGAACTAATTCCGATGTTGCAGTGGCTTACTCGACTGGCGTTGGGACGTCGGACCAGAAAAACAGTCCCATTTGCACAAGTGTAGCCCTAACTGCACTTTACCCTAAGAGCTACAGGGACCACAACACAAAGCGCGATATTTGGGTCGTGCATAAAATCGCTGTTGCATCACATTTATGTAACGCCAAATTGTGGATCTGAGAAACCTAACCCAATGTCCTACGAAATAACAGCCACGAAATGCCTTCAATGCTCCAGCCACGCCGCTGCCGACACCGTAACCGACATTTGCATCTATTTTACATCTATATACATCTGACAGTGCGTATGCTGCATCTGTATTATTTCACCTGCTTGAACTCCGGATTGCCCTCCTCTAGTAACTTTCTCAGGATTGTCTCTGAATCTTGAGGATTAAAACGTCCGGACCCACGTCTCAGTATTGCCGCAACCAAAAAGTTCAGAACACCTGGCTTCTTTCCTGAAACAACTAACCCGACTTCCTTGGGATGGTGCTCTATCACTTCTAAGCAAGCTTCCTGGAGAATATCTGCATCATTGACTGTAGCCAACTTGTAATTCTCGATGACTTCAGACGCTGGGCGCTTGTCGTTAGGGTTGTCAAGAAAATACTGTGCGACGGTCATAGCAATTTGTTCTAGTAAATATCAGCAACTAAAGCAAATTCATAAAAAATACAAGGACATACTTGTTATTTTTCTTTCCTTACAGCTAAGAATCAGGTCAGTAAGTCGAGTAGTGGTCAAACTATCTGATATCGTCTTGGCCTCTTCTTCGCCGCGCAGAAGACCCAGGATATCATTTGCAATCCTATACGCCAGTCTGTTAGCTATATTAAAGTCGCGCAATATTACAGAATTCCAAACTTACCAGTTCGCAGCGCTTTTGCCCTTTCCGCCCGCCGCCTCTATCTTCTCGAAGCAATCCAAGTAGTAATCAACGAGACCCCACTTTAACAGCGTTCTCGCATCTTTCATGGTCAAGCCATGAGGAGCGGTCGTCAATTCAGTAATCAGCTGGTCGGGAAGTTTAGGCTGGGTATTCCGAACATTCTCAATGAGTTCCTGCTATCGATTAGATCAGAGCTCTTGTAGGCACCAATTGCAGATCACTAACAGTCGATATCAAAAGCGGCGGCAGCTCGGGATCCGGGATATACCTGTATTCCGTAGAATCCTCCTTGGCACGCTGTTTGATCGTTCTCATACCGTCCCAGCCCAATGTCACAGACCCAATTACCCCTCCAGCCTTAACGATCTTCATCTGCCTTCGGTATTCCGCAGTGATAGACCGCACGACGTCGCTGATGCTAGCAAGATTTTTAATTTCACATCTCGCACCACCAAGCACTGAGACATTGACATCCACACGCATAGCACCAGATTGAAACTCGCAGGTGGAGACCCCTAAATGCTTAAGCACAGTTTGCAGCTTCTGGACAAATATGCCGGCCGTCCACGGTGCAGTAATATCTGGGGCCGTGACAATCTCGATCAATGGGTAGTTCGTGCGGTTTAGGTCGACGTATGACATAGTCGCGTCTGTCGGGTAGGTTGATTTTCCGGTGTCCTGCTCAATCTGAATCTGTCGAATTCCGATTCTGACTTCGCCATTGGAGTCACCGTCTCTCTCCAACAGCACCAAAGCGCCGTCAGTTGCTATAGGACCTGCGACGACATTATTAGCTGCATGTCTATCCCAAAAATAATAAGTCCGTACATACTATAGAACTGAGTTATCTGATATCCCGCCGGCTGATCTGCGTAGAAATAATGTTTCCGATCAAAGGTTGATCGCGGATGTACTTCACATTGCAACGCGAGCGCTGCCTTCAAAGCCAAAAGCACAGCTTGAGGATTGAGTTTCTAAGGAGTCATCAGCATTGGCCAAGTCGGAATCAAGGATTATCACTTACGGGCTGAGTTCCTGGCATCGCGGCATCATATAGTGACACTTCCGAGTTTGGTGGTGCGTGGAAACTCGTCTTCGACGCTAGAGAAACCTGTTATTACCTCCTTCAAAAACAATAAATAGCAATTACATACGTGAAAACAATTTTTTGGCGGTATCAAGCTGTAAATGAATCTCGAGACCACATTTCAGGTCTGGAAACATTGCCGCATCGGAAGCGGTAGATGCCCATCGGAGGCCATCGCGGAGTATCAAAACCCGTTCCCGTGACAGTAGCAGCCGCGAGAATAGGTGCAGTGGCATCGGAGTATATGTGAAACCTTTTCTTCGCAGAATTAGATTTGCAAGTCAGTAAAAGCGAATACGTTGACCGAGTGACATCAATGACATTCGAACTCGACCAACACTTCGACTAACACGTGAGACACTGTTCGCGATGTGTTTTTAAGTTCGTTGGGAGATTCGAGGTCGCAGTCTCAAAAGTCTGCTGTCGGCAAACCAATCATTCTGGACTACTTTACATTCTACATTCTACAGTCGACTTAGACCGCAGGCAATTGCTCCGCGCTCAGTGGTGAAATATCTTATTCTGTCAGTCTATGTGTCTCCATTTAGCAACTGTTCATGAGTCGGCCAGGCGTTTTCGCCGCGCAATCTCTCCAGAGGAGAAAGAAAATCAAAGGATACCAGCCGTGGAGTGGATATTCTCGGCTACTTCGGCAAATTACGCATGACTTAAATTTCAAGTTCAATGAGAGGATTGCACAGGGTCTACCATTGTCGGACGAGAATGGACGGGTGTTTACGATGACGTGGCGGACTCCGTCTTCTATCAAGAGGAGATCTGGGACAAGCCAGCAAGTCAATGGCATTCAATCAAAGATACTACGGCCGAACGATGGCATAAGAGTAAGACAGAAGATTGCATCGTGGTGGAAGAAGGCATTAATCGACGAGCTGGTACGAATCTTTTCACAACCGCTACCGCCATCAGTACCAGTGACGCCGTCAAATCGTCGTGGCGTATTACGACTTATGGAGTCGACGAGTACAGTATCATCAGATATAAAGTTCTCGATGCGGCCGTCAATGCCTCTCGATAAGATTCCGTTCTATGTGCTGAATCGGGGCAACGTGGATGATCGCCGTTGGCCACTAGAGTGGATAACTATCGCAACGATGCTTATACCAACCAAAGGTCACGACCACAAGGATATCTTCAGTAAAGCCAGAGGCACAAAGTCGGGCCGCATGGTACTTGAGGTTGTTCGCGAAAACCTGACGTTTCGCGGTTATACTATCGATCAATTAGATAAGTGGATACGCTGTGCAAAGGCGAAATCGGCAACACGAGCACTGGAGATAATGCAGGAGGAGAAATTTTGGCCGCCATTTCTCATAAACTTCACTCTTAATCGCGCGTTCAAGGATTCAGATCTGAAGAAGTTTATGAATATAGTTCAGATGCAATTGCCAACCATGGACAGAGTCACACAAATGATCACATTCAGTAGAATTACGCGTCACATACTACGAGAAAATCCGGCCTATCTGTCAGAGCTGTGCACGATGTTCGTGAAGGATGCGGATAAAGAACTGCGCACATCCTTTGTTTTCAACAGAGCACTGCGCATCATCTCCATGACGACGGTAAATCACACACCTGCATCTGCAAAATATGTTATGCTCGCGCAAAAAGTCATAGTTCGAAGTATGGTGGATCAGAAGCTGTTTTTCAACTCCGAGGGCTATTTGTCTTTAGCAGCTATTCTACGCCTGGAATCACCCGAATTAGCTCGAGAGATTCTGGACATGATGCGTAACCACGGCTTCCCGCTGTCGAAGTTGGGAAATACTATCAAGGAAATGATCAAGAGCGACGTTTCTCGCAACATGGCGGTTCGATACATTCCCAAAGGCCGTCGCGCAATAGAAGTCGTCAAGATTCTGGCTTCGCATAACGCCTACGATGCAACGTCCATATTCGACTCTTTATTAACAGCCGGCAGAGTGGACAGAGAGTCGTGGGATGCATTACTCCAGAAGGTTGTTGACTCGGCAGATGTCAAACCTGAGGTTGTGTTCAGCGTTTGGCAAAAGATTGTCAGTACCGGCGTAAAGCCCGACCAGTTCATCGTGCAGAAGCTTATGCGCGCGCTGTCCTCTGTCGAAGACGGAGCGAACTTGCTCTGGGAGTCGTACCATCAAAATGTCAAGTTTACGAGACGCGTAATGAAGGCCTTCATTTTCTGCTGCCATCGCGATCAGGAGAATGTTTATGCCATGGATCTTGCAAGGGAGTTTGTGAAGGCAATCAGGCCCGGAAATGAGGAGCTGGAGGCTTTGTTGGTCTCGGTTAAACAGTATCGCCGATGGAAATTGCGAGAATACAAGATCACAGAATCAGCAAGGAGGGCAATTGCGGCTCGACAAAAGCAGCGGGAGGAGAGAATGCAGATGTTGCTGATGTCATAGATGGCGCAACATTGGTAATATAGTTGGCATTTGAATATTGGACGTTTAGAACGGCGGCTTTTTCGTAATGTATACTGATTTTATTCCTTATTGTACATTGATCAACACAGTAACAGACGAATCTATATGAAAATCCAAGCGTTCTATGACCCCGACCAACTGTAACCGAGCTGGTAGAGAAGAATGTCGGACCATAACCAGCGAATACTGGAAGGTGCTAAATGTCGCAAACACATGCAACCAAACCAATTTACTTTCTTCTTCCCTGCGCCACAGCCTTAGCAGCCTGTTCCGCGGCCTTTGTCTCTTGCTCGGCCTTTCTCTCCATAGCCTTAGCCTCTCGTTCCTTCCTTATAATCGCGAGACGCGCCAAATCGGCCTTTGCCTGGTCCGTCTTTCCCTCCGCATGCAGCTTCCAATACCGTTCTTTAGCCGCCGCAGCCTGCATGGCCTCGCGTTCTCGTCGAGAAAGTTGCGGTGCACTGGTCGAAGGGGCAGGTGTCCGGTTGGGGTTGCCAATAGCAACAGGAGGGGGAGGGGGTGGTGACGAAGATCTCTGTGCCGAGGAAGAGGAGGCATCGCTGTCATCGTCACTGTCTTCGGAGGAAGCGATGGACGTACGGCGCTCTCTCCACGACGTAGAAGCAGCCTCCTCGCCCTCTCCTTCAGGAATAACGACACCCTCGGGCTCATCGCCGTCTAGTGGTCGTAGACCTCTGGAGAAGTGCTTGCCACCTAATTAAAGTAGTTAGTGAGAATGACTGCAAATATTCGGCCGTCCAATCGAACACCATGGTCTTACCACCACGAGTAGGCTTTCTCGCTTTAGATCCTCTTGGAGCCATATGATAGTATTCACCAGTCCACTGGTTTATCAGAGAGAGATTCAAGAGATATATTAGTGTCGATGTACGATATTTCCAATCTGGCGTCTATATAGAGTCAGGGAGATGATCCTGTTGCGTCACCAAAAAAAGGAGTCAAGCACAGCAATGTAAAATTGTCCCGTCTCACAAGAGTGACTCACCTTTTGACGGTACGATGCTCTTTCACAAGAGATTTAGTGTTCTTAAATTTGCAAGAGAGAGGTATCCTGTCTTTCAGTTCCTTGAGAAGGCTCCAGATGATCTGTGAGCAAAAAAAAAGTTGGGGATGCGCATGCCTGAAAATGTAACGCCATTCCTGTCACGATGATTCCTGTCAGGATGCAGGAGGCTTAATGGCATGTGGCATCAATCACTAATATCTGCAAAATCTGCAGGATTAATAGTGTGCTTACGCTGATTTCGTTTTTCTAGTCCTTTTTACTTCTATTATTACTACATACTAATTACTAAGTCGTCGACAGTCGGATTAGGTGCTGGTAATGTCCAGCCAGATTAATTATGATGGAAGGCAAAGGTAAGCAACGGAGAGAATGCTCCCTTTCAATGGAAGCTATGTGAACTCGTGGGCTATAGAAATCTGGATTTATAGGAGACGACGACATCTGAGATATGACCATGGCCGTGTTCATTGCAGTTTAAGGCTCGTTAAGGGGTATAAGTACAAGTCACTCAAAAATATAAACGATTTAGTTCTCTTATTTTGGTTGACGCCGAACGACTGGATAAAAGATTGACTCCACATCGGAACCTCGGCTTCTGGAACCGGCATAAGGCACGATAGGCTTCGGGTTGAAGTGCTATCGAATAAGATAAGGTTTACAACTTTCATGCGAATTTATTAACTTACATAACTTCTGGGTAGCTGATTCGGACCACAGTCGATGTGTGGTGTGCCTGGATAGTCTTCACAAAATCCGGCAGGATGCGCCCTATGACCTGGTGGTCATCGATGAATGTGTATTCGTGCAATACCACTTCCTTGCCGGTACCATGACCATAAACCTCCCCATCATCAGGATGCATTTCGTTTCTTTCTTCGGTCAGCAACGAAGGTCGTCGCGATGCAGCACCCCTGAAACGTAGGCTATATATCTTCCTTGCTGTCCTGTCCTTGCGCTCGCATTCTCGCTCTCTCATCAAACGTCATTCTCGCTATGTCCACAAATCAAAATATTCAGCAGAAAGCCCCGTAGCCGTTCCGTCGGGCCGGAGCGATCAAATACTTTGGACGACTTCAGCAGGCAACAGTCAGCGTTGCCCAAACCGAGAGAATTTGGGCTCTTGATGTGGAGCGTACCGGGGGCACCGGTAGGGAACCATACGTGGGCAAGTCGTTCTTGGTCTGCACGCCAAAGGCATTGTACGACTACATGGTACGTCGGGTTCTGCCATGCAGCCAGTACGAAGTCATCTCGACACGGGACACTTGTAGGTTCTATCTGGATCTGGAAATGAAGCCAGAAGGTGATGCCGTCTTTTCGGAGGATGAATGCGCCGAACTTGTTCGCTTGCTTCGGGCGTTCATCCAAGACTTTATTCACCGTGCGTTTCCGGAGATGGCCGCCGAGACTTACAAGAACGACCGGGTATTGCAAGCTTGCGACCCGAAAAAGTTCAGCATGCACTACGTTCATCAGTCCCTGTACATGGACAATGCGCAGTGTAGTATGCTGGCTTTTGTCTACGAACTTCAGCTATTTCTGAGCCAAGGCTTTGGGCAATATGTTAGTGCTCTAGAGATCGCGTCGTCAATCGTGAAGCGAGCGCTCGACGTTGGGGTTGTCGACTTGACGGTCTACAAGCATCTCAGCAGATGCGACTAGTCGGCAACACGAAGCTCGGCTCGCGAAGACCGTTGCGGCAGATGGTGACGAATCGAGTGGAGTTCCCGGTCGATCCAGTGACCAACAAGCGACGGAACGAGACGTTCGCGTCATTATGTCGCACCTATGGCGAGTTTCTTGACCTGTTGATTACAGATCGGAACTGGGACATAGCGCAACATGTGTTTTCGGTGAAGCCGCACCCTCAGATGCCGCTACTGTCTGTACATCGTGTTCAGATGGTGATCTACGGGTCGGCTGAGAACCAGCACGATTGCATGGGCCCAGAGGCAAGGATGTTCCTTCCGGCCCCCCTGCGTGAAACTGAGGTTGTTGCAAACCTTCAGCCTGCCGCTTGTGGGAGAGTCCAGACCTTCGACCGCCTGCAGTCACACACTGATTACAACATGGTGGACGACGACGAGGTCATCGTGCTCGAGTCAGGCGCCAAGGTTTTCGCAAGAGAGCTTTGGGACCAGCAGGTCGTATTCTGTCCCGTTTGCGAGACCTTCGTCGACAAGAGCGCTGGCAGAACCGGGAAGTGGATGGTAGAGCACGGCGTCGGTACATCGGCGCCGTGACCATGGTTCGCGCCAACGATGAGGTCGGCTGCGGGGCTTTCTGCTGAATATTTTGATTTGTGGACATAGCGAGAATGACGTTTGATGAGAGAGCGAGCGTTATAAATAACTTATTATAAATATCTATTGAATTTATGGAATAGATTCTATCATGTAATGTGATGTAAGATTTTGTAGTAAATTATGGTCCTCTGAATATTCAGATTCATATTTCTAGCGCGGCAAATACCAACTATGATTCAAATTACCCTTCCTACTTTCTTCTAACTGATGCTCCTATGGCGGACGGAAGTGGGAGCAAGTCCAATATTGTCGCGGCCAGTTTCCAGTTTCAATATGGCCTAATGTGCGCGAGAAGACAACAGGGGCACAGTGAACCTAAGGTATAAGGGTATGACACCTACGATGCAAGAGTCCCAGGCGAGGAATAGCCACCCAATCGCGAAAGAAGCTCTGCCTCCATCCGTTTGTCTGCTAACGGGCCGCTGAGGATCTCCCCCACCATATCAGTTCCAGGTGGGAAGTCAGTCTCAAAACTTGGTTCTCCAGCCTCTCTCATATTGGCCAACACTGCTTGACGAAAGTGCCACCTTAGCAGTTCATCTCTTTCACTTCGATCGTCACTTGGATCTCGACAAACAGGGTCAAGTATCCTCCCGTCTATCCCGTCGAAATTATAATTGAAACAGGTTATCTTATAACCATCGTCTGGGTTGATGGAGAAATAAAATTCATCAAATTGCTCAGGAATATGGGACCGCATAAGCAGGCCATTCTGGCATGAGTTAATCCCCGTGTCACGCTCTCCTATTCTGTTCGTAATCCACCGAGAAAACCCACTGTGCACGAAATAGTCTTCACTGGACAATGGGAAGATGTGCGCGGCATGGAAACTATTCCAAATATCCCTATCAGCCAGTGCGTTAACGGTGCCAGTGATCACGCACTTCCCATCTCTCTCACGGACCTGAGTTCGGAATGTATAATCTCTGCCGGTGGATGATTGTGATATTATTCGTATTATGCATGGCTCATCTGAAATAGATATTGTGTCTGCGTCAAATTCAGCAGCCGCTACATACAAAGACTTCCTTAGAATCAACATTACCTTTGCGAGAATAAGGCCTTAGATCATAGTGGCCTGGCTGGAGAGGCTCGTTAGTTGGCGTCAGGTCGTGTCCGGTGCCTCGCAAGGTTACGCGATACGGACCAGATGCAACGATCAGGATGCCCAGCATAGAGAGAAAGTTTTTTTCGGTTACAGAAGGATTCAATATCAGTCCACCGAGCGCCTTATCAGGCTCTGCAAAGTTGTAGAAATGGACATCTCTATTGATTGCTCTTTTGCCTGCCATAATCTACTGATGTGCAGAAGAACCCACGCCATAGATGGGCAGCACGTGACCGAAGTATCGACCAGTATTTGCGGCTGCTTTTGTAGTCTCTACTCAATTATCTTTTTCTTAGGCTCGGCCATGGCCACAACTTCAGCAGGCAATACGAATGACCGTAACAAGGTATGGTCTCAGACAGAGCGCCACTGGTACGCAGCCTATGCTGAGGAAAGCCTGTGGCGGCCTGGATCTCTCGTTTGGAGCTTCTTCAATGGTTCCGAGTGGGCAAGATGGCTCACCCAACTAAGCAAGGAAAGGTCTACGAGTTAGCGAAAGCCCTTTGGAATTGGACCGAAAGGCAATATAACGGTCTGGGTTTATTTGAGTCACCTTCCTTCCGATCTTTGGAGTGCAAAAGTCGTATTGCCCTGTGCTTTTACTACCCAAGGGAATTTTTGAAATTATTGCGGTGAGGTTGCCCTGTTGGAAGATTTAAGGTGGAGTGGAAAGTGCCATTTTCATATTCATTAAGTTATATTTATTTAATTTTTATAATCATTATATCCATTTTTTCTCTTAATCCTAAATTTTTTTAAAACGATTTATACTTCTCGTATTAATTTATGACCCTTTTTCCAAATTTATTGGATAGTTATTACTATTTATCAAGTATGCGCGCCTGAACGCGCAATATGGGCTCCATGTTTCTGTTTGGGACTTTGGTGTGGCGATTATCGTACGAGGAAACCTGCGAGCCAGAGTTTGGGCAATTATGCAGTATTACGTACGGAAACTGAGTAGTTCTTGTGGTGTATTATGATGGTACAATTCATATTTAGTGTCTGAATGTTGTTTGGTGATGCTGATGGATATTTGGTATTGAGTTTCCAATGCAACAAGAGTAAACTTTGGGCTCTCCTATTAGTTCAAGGGTTAGGGTGTCTGAGCATTATCGAAAAATCGACGACTCTGCACGAAGGCCGAAGATGAACATAATTTTCAATTGTCGGATTTTTTGTAACGATTTTTTCCTCCATATTTAATCATTTCCTGGGTGTCCAAACAAAGTTCAACGCTAATGCAGATGCGCGTGCCGAATGCAGCGCATGCCTGTCTAACAATTAACTCGCGGTCACCGGATCGCAATAAGACGTGGCGCTAGTTCGGAGTGGGTGTAGCGTCATTAGCTGCATATTTCCGCTAGTACCGATAGGGACTCGGGCAAATTGTACATAAGGTCTTTGACTAAACTAGAACAGGACTAGCTGGTATAGGTTGTTTAACAGAGGTTGATTGCATGACCAAACTAGTCCTCATACAGTTAGAGCAATAATTTGGCTTACCAAAACAGTCCTAGTACGCTAGTGCTGTGATTATTTTCGTGAGATGCGGCCCGCTCGCATCGCTTCGTGTTCTCGTCGCTCCC
Source organism: Lipomyces lipofer (assembly GCA_003705915.2). Classification (NCBI taxonomy): domain Eukaryota; kingdom Fungi; phylum Ascomycota; class Lipomycetes; order Lipomycetales; family Lipomycetaceae; genus Lipomyces; species Lipomyces lipofer. Next base: position 50,783 of record PPJX02000006.1, on the reverse strand, counting down.
ATATTTACTTCGACCGGTTCCTACGTGCTTTAGCCTGTCCAGCCCTCGATTCCAGTGTTTTGCGATCTTTTTTGCGATCTCCTTTCGCTTTCGGCTGGCAATATAGTCGAATCTACGGACCTCCCGAATCGGACCCGTCCCGTTTCGGATCACAGCTACTCGAATTCGGATCGCGTCATCACGTGTAAGGCGCGTCTACCAGCCACCAGCGTCACCACGATTCCGTCCCAACAGCCTGCTCCCTCTCTCCCGGCCATGGCACCGGCGCCCTTGTCTTACGATGCCGGTCGCCCCAATGCTACCGCCAACACGCCGCATTTCGAACTGCACGCGTGGGACCAGAACTCCGTTGCGGCTTTCGAGCGCTGTCTCGGGCCGTCGAACGACATGACCCGCTGGACGCAACTTCCGAATCTCGCACAACTGGAAAAGGCACTCGTGGAGATTCCTGACGTTGAGCCCTTACACCTAGTACTGGAACTATTTGAGCGGCAAGTAGCACGGACATCGATCCTGATGACGGTGAACGCCCAGCTGCAGAGAGATCTGTTTGAGCTGCAGACTCACCTCCACAAACAGGCGGCCATACTTTCACAGCCCCAGCCGTATCCGCTGTACGGCCCGCCGCCGCCGGGAATGTCACCTGTGCCGATACCAGTTCCACCGCAGGTGCCGCAGGGAGGCGATTCATTTATTGATCCGCAATTGCAGTATGAGACTCCTGAGCGGCGGGGGACGTATAATTCGAGGAAGAACGTATGTTGTCACGCGCATTGGCTAAACATTCTATTCAGTCCGCTAACCTTCTGCTAGGGCGTCATCGTTGGAGTCGTCCCGCCTTACAACGGATATCCCAAAGTGCCCCTGGCAGCGTACCAGAACGGTTACGCGCCATACTATAATCAGTTCCGAACGCAGCCTTACGCGCAATACGGAGGACCAATGCCGTCGCCTGGACCACTTGCGCAGCAGTCTGAGCACCCACAGTCGTCGCCTATGCAGAACCAGTCATCACAGCAGACGATAAATGACGGAGGTGCCGCCAACAAGACCAACAACAAGAACAGCAATAACGGCAATACCATCAGCAATAGCAATAGCAATAGCAATAGCAATAGCAACATCAACGGCAATAACAATAATCATAACAATAATAACAATAATCAATCTGATAGAACAGATTCCGACCTACTGGAAGACGATGACGGGCAGGTGACACAGGAAGACGATAGCGATTCGCGGGGTCAGAAGCGCGGGTACGATCAGCTTGGAGATGTGGTTGTCAGCAGTGCCCAGCCGCAACACGGCGGTGTTAATCCAGCTGACGTGTTTGAGTCGCCGCAGCAGCTGGCGCGGAGAGTTCCGGGGAAGAGAGGGCGGCCGCGGAAGAGGCCGTTAGAATGATATATATGCGTATATTTAGTAAGAACTCTTGTGGGATTTTTGTTTTGTAATGGCGCTGGTTTTGTTTGTTGTTTTGTGTTATATGTTAACGACATTGCGTTATGTGCAATCATTTGTACACCTTGTAACGTTTCCTATGACCTTTTAATCTTGACTATATATTACGTTTTTTTAATTGTTTGTCCGTTACGAGTGTATGCGATGTATATTTTTGTCGCTAGACAGTGGAAACGTGTTCGGACGGACACCTGTATAATAATAGCAAGATTTGTATTTTTAAACTGATTTCAAAGTAATTTTATGTAATGTTTTGTTATCTATTTTGCAAGATTCGCAGGCGATAGACAGCCTTAATATACTAATAGCGTATGTTCTAATATTTGACGTATAACTAACAGCACACTAATCTCGAGCAGTCGGTTCGACTTTTCTGACGCGTTTGGGTTGTTTTGATTCGAAAGTCCGAGGGTCTTGTGGCATGGCGGGTCGTCTCATCTCCAAAAATTGTAAGGCGTAAACAAAACGCCGCACCCTGTCTCCCGTCGCAACTTCGAAACAACACCCGCGATCAACAAAGAAAGGAACAACACTGAGAAGGATCCTGGGAGCTATCGATGAATTTGCAAAGAGCGTTGAGTCTATGAAGATTTGAAGGTAGAGTGCATTTATTGTTTTGTCTTTGTTTAGAAGGCAGCGGGAAGCCCAGAAGCGTTGCCAAAGTAAAGCTGTGGCAAGGTTGATTCGATTTGATACACACGATAAGGTGCATAATACTAATTTTCAATTACGTAGATAGCGTTATCTCCATCGCATCATGTCACTTCCACGTCACCGCTCCACTTCTCGATTGTCAATATCGTCCTCGTCCTCTAACCCCCCCGCAGTTTCCACTGACTGGTCACCTTCCGAATCCAATAGCAAAACTAGAAATCATGAGAGTACCTTGATGGAACACAGACTCTCGCCTGTAAGTCCTGATGATGTGGTTTCCGTTGCGGAGAGCTTGAGTCGGCTTAGTATTCGGAGTCGGGAGAGCGGGAGAGTTGTATCGGGATCGGTGGTTGGAATCGATACCGTTGTGTTGGGTGAGGATGGGGCTAGTGTAAGTGAGAATAAGGACGCAGTGACGGATCATGGTCCTGAGCGTAGTCCTTACGAAAGTGAGGAGCAAGTTCTGGAATACAGTCTAGAATACAGCGAGGAAAGAAGTCAGGAACGAGAACTAAGCAAACTCCAAAGCCTCGAATCTGACCAGGAGTACGATCAGGAGGACTACGACGACGACGATGACGACAACGGCGAGGAATACCCTCAAGGCCACGAACAAGATTCGCAACCTGAACAGGAAGTAGAGGAAGCCGACGACGATGAGAGCACTCCAAACGCCAATGGCATTATTTCCGACAACAACATCTCACTTCCCTCTGTCGAGCCCTCATTCACTGGCTCTCTTGTCCGTGACGTATCATCTCCGTTTCCGCCATCTCCTTCGCCCACCCTTGTCCGCCGCAGGTCACGCGCCGTCTCGGATTTTTTATCATCCCGTCTTAGTTCGCCGGCGCCGTCGCCACCATTGCCCGAAAATCATGAATTAGAAATTGACGGCGGCACAACTAGCGGTCAGGAGGCATCACAAGATGCGGAGGACGACGAAGGAGAGGAGGATGCCTTTGACGCATCTCCACTTCTCAAGAAATCATCAGGCTCCACATCCCTTCCCCAGGAAGCGCCGGGCGCCGCATCATCGTTATCATCTTCCCATAGCCGACCACCGGCACCGACGAATCGCCGCCGTGAAGTCCTCGACCCCTCCGAGACAGCGATCGTCTCCCGTGTAAAGAACATCAACGTCTCGGACTCAGCAGTCAAGAATTTTGCACTTAGGCACAATAACACTGGGCGCACGAGCGTCGCTGCGACGAATAGATCCGCGACAGCCATGACGGGCACTACGGAATTCTCCAGCCTATCCTCGACAACGAGCATCGCTGCGCCAAAGTCATCTTCATCGTCATCAACTGGCTCTGCCGCGCCGAACACCGCTGTCAGCAAGCTCACGCTCAAGGAACAATCCGCGCTGATCGACAAGATTCAGAAGGATAACTGGGGTTATCAGCTCAAGATCTACATTCTCCAGGAAGAACTCGACAAGCGGTCTGAAGACAGCGTTCGGGATCTGAGGAACGAGAATATCGAGTTTAAGAGTATCAATGTGGGGTTGAACATCGAAATTAAGAAGCTGAAGCGCACGATTGCGGACTTGGAAAGCCGGTTTCGCAGAGCGGAGAGTGAGAGGGAGGCGCAGGCGGAGGCTGTGGCGGAGCGGGTGATAGAGAGTGAGGATGTGGTTGCATTAAGAGAGGAGATGGAGGAATGTAGAGCCGATTTGGAGGTTGTGCGGTTGGAACTGCGGGAACGGAAAGAGGAGGTGAGGGAATTCGCGGAGAGGGAAATGAGGTACAAGGAGGAGATTGAGATGTGGAAGCGGAAGCGGAATCAGAACGACGAGTTGTTTGAGGAGGAGATTGTGAGTGTCAGTGGTTGTCTTGGTCTAGATACAGTTCAAACTAACTGAGTTGTAGGCTGCGTTGAAACAGTTGCTGGAGAAAGAGCAGCAGGCGAGAGATTCGGCACAGAAAGAAATTATCGATCTACGAACTGAACTTCTCAAGCTGCGTCGAAGTGCTTCGACTATCGGTGACCGCGAATCTACGGTCGAGATTGCGAAACTCAGACAGGTAAGAAGATGTGTTATATCCGATTTTCTGTCGAAACTTACTAAAGTGTACGCAGGAGAATCGAGATCTTAAACGCGAGCTCGGCGCACATGCCACTCTCCTCGATGCAGGCAACATTGAAAAAGATCAGCTTTATCACGAACTCGAGGGCCTGCGCCGCTCGATCCGCCGTTCCTCATCCGTCGCCACTTCATCCCGACACTCGATGACTGGCATCTCCGACCCTGGGGATTACGAAGTCGTGATCACCGAGCTGCGCGAAAAAGTTGCCGAGGTGAAATTCATCGCCCGCGAGCGCAAGATTCAGGTCGATATCCTCAACAAAGAAAATGCGGACCTGCAGGACGTGCTTGAGACTCTGCAGAACACGGTCCAGGCTCTCACGGACGACAAGATCTCTCTACAAGCGGACGTGGCGCAGCTACTCAAGGAAACCGCTGTGAGGGAAGATGAGATAGTGACATGGCAGGAGGACTACGAAGTTCTGTCTACGGAAGCAGACGCCGAGCTCACGCGACTCTCCGATCTCGTGAAGGCGAAGGACGTCGAGTTTGCAAAGCTGCATACGGAAATAGATTCATTCACGAGGCTGATCACGGCATTTGAGCGAGAATCTGAGACGCTCAAGAGCGAGGGAAACCAGTACCGCGAAAAAGTGGCGGAGCACGAACGGACGATCGAGAAGCTAAGAGAGGAACTTCTCGTGTCAAAGGAGGACATGGAGGTGCAATTGCGGCGGTCGCAGGACACGAACGTGCGCGAGTGGGAGCGGTGGAATGAGTTGAAGAAGCGGGCGCATGATTCAGAGGCGGCGTCGCGCGAATTACGCAAGCAGCTGGAGGAAGCAAGGGCATCTGTTTCGGGACGGGAGGTGCTTGATAAGCAGCTCTTGGAATATGAGCGTGCGATGGGCGAGCTTGAGCGGCAATTACAGGAGCTGCAGCGGGACAGTTCTGCCCGGGCGGACGCGCGGTCAGAGTGGGCGCGGAAAGCTGCGGAGTATGATACTAAAATCACGGCGCTAGAACAGAAACTTTCCGATGCGCAAGATAGGAACACGGTCCTGCAGCAACTGGCAAACGGTACCGTTAACAGCAAGTCGTCTACTAGGCCCGGAGGCACTCTCTCCAGCAAATCCGGCTCTATCAATGGTAACTTGGAACAGCTTTTATCGTCCTCAACAGCGTCTATGTCGGCTGCGTCTTCAGAGAAATGGATGATTCGACTGCAGGAACTCGAGCAGCGGCTCAAGGCTGAGCGGGAAGCGCGGATCCGTGATCGTGATGGAGCACGACAGAGACTAGACGAGGCACAGCGGGAAAATGAGAATCTTCGTGGTGCGTTGTCCAAAGCTCGCGTGCGGCAGACGGGCACATTCGGCACTCTGGGTCCACTCTCCTCAGCTTTTGTACGATCGTTCGCTGCGCCTGTTACTGAAGAGCACGAGATCGAAAGCGGTGGAAAATCGTCTTCTCGCAGGAGGATGACTCTCAGTGAGGGCGTAGATGACGTGGATGATGTAGATAGTAATGAGTAATGAGTAATGAGTTCGCAGAGGAAGCAACTTGAAAAATTCAAGAGGGAGCTAGATGTTTATTTATATTATGGGTCAATCGTCAAGGCACTGCATGGTTATTTGATTTCTCATCACGTTATCTTTTGTTGTATTGTATTTCTTATTTTTCGATTTCCGTAATTTGTATTCTCTATTGTACGGCAATCATAGTGAATGGAATCAACTGTATTTGTATCATCTATATCTTTCCATTCTATTAGCAAATCAACTACAAACAAAACACACGTTAACAGAATTGTCCGACGAAATTTGTTGCCGCACTCGACAAGAGAAAAAAAAAGAAAAGCACGGTATGAGGTAACAATTCGCCTAAAAGATATCTTCTTTTCGGTCTACCCGTTCTTTTCCCCTCCGTTCGCTTACCTGAAGTGAAACTTGTAGAACAAGGTAGCTTCGAAGCGACGCAGTGAATAGAAGGGACATTATGTGTCGAGGAAAAAAAAAAAAAAGAGAAAAGAGTAAAGGGGAGGAACCAGTTGGTTTTGTGCAGAAGTCGGAGGTTAGGGGAAATCCGCGGTTGCGCGACAACATCGCGCGCAAGTCAACTCTGTACTAACCTTACAGATAGTACAGGTCATACAGGACATACAGCGTACAGTATAGTGCAGTACAGTACGTATTTAACTGATGAAAGATTTATTTTGCTAGTTAGATATGTCATAAAGTGCGCATAACGATATATACACGACAAGCCCACCACGCTGGCACTATTCCCAACCGGATAACCTTATGATCTGAAAAACGCTAATAACACCAAAGCACTAATGTAATAATATGCCCATCTAATAATATGCCCATAACACAATATAGCTCCATGATCCCAAATAATACCAATTAACGCATCATATCTATCTCTCCACTCCTAGACGGCAACTCCAACACGTCCGCGTCGGCGTCCTCCACGTTCAAAATATCGTCCTCCTCTTGATCGCTATTCCAGCGGCTACCTAATGACCCGCTCATGCGTCTCAAAAACGGTGTCCGCACGCCAATTGCGGCTGCGTCCTCATCGGCATCGCTATCATCGTCTTCATCATCATCAGCAGCAACAATAACACTCCTGCCATTACCCGAGAACGACCGGCGGAACCTAAGGTAGCTCCCATCGTCCTTCGCACCACCACTTCTGCGCCAGCGATTCTGTCGATAGAGAATACATATCCAGAAGATCCCCGCAGACGGCACAATCAATATTCCAGTCGCTACGCCCAACGCGACAAGCACACCATGGTTTTGCCACCACCGTCCATCCACGACGATTTTCGGGACAAGCAGAACCCTGTCGATCACATATATCTCCGCGCCCGAGGTAGTAACACCGTGAGAAAGGATGCGGATCGGTACTAGCGTGGGAGGAGCAGGGTGAAGCGATATCCGGAGGGTGTAAGTTCCGTCGGAGTCGGAATGGGGAGATTTGAGAAGTGAGATGTGCACGTTGGGCACGAAGGTGTCATAGACAGTGGAGGGAGTGACGAGAAATTGCCCGGTACGGAGATTACGCCTGCTGAGAATATGCATTCCTAGTTGGGTATCCAGCTCGGCAGTTTCGGCGGTCATATTGGCGAAAGAGAGGACAGAGTTTTGTGGCGCGAGGATGATGTACGAGGAATCGGATGACAGGACATTGTCGCCTAAAGATGTATGATCGAGCAATTCGACAAATGATGTGACGTGCTCTGTAAAAAGTAAATCCCGCGGCGTGATTTGTACGGTCTCCGGAATAGGGATACCTGCGATAGTGTGTATCACTCCTCCATCAAACAGCAAATCCTTCTCACCCAGTGCCACATTCTGCTCTTTCTCGGTATAGCTGCTGATAAAAGTGATCCCAACACCATCTTTCTGAATAAACACGCTCTCACCGGTTTGCGTATGGTACTCAACTGGCCTGTCCATAAACTGCGAGGAGTACACTGGCTCACTGAACTGGAGACCATAAAGCACTCTCCGAGCGACGTGGGTCGTCGAAAAAATGTATTTGCCCACACTTCCCAACGCTTCCCACGCTATATCGTCAGGCAGAAAAATCGTCGCGCCAGTCAATGTACTGTCTTCAAACAGACCAAGTGACTCCAATACCTGCAACGACACCCTCGCATTAAATACCGATCCGGCAACAAGCCTCAATGAGGGTGGCAGTGTCAACGCACGATCTATCGCTACCACAGCCGTATTCCCAATGTGCATGGGTTGTCCTAATACCTTGGTCTGCCCATTTATCAGGACAGTCCCCTCATTATCGACTGAAATCTGAAGATACTGTGGCCGTCCACCTAACGATCCGAGTTGCAGCCGACTCGGGATCAGAGTTGAATTAAAGTCCGCAATAAATTCATCAACAAAATGATACTCCAGTGACTTTAGAGACGTAGGCATGTCAGTATCATCGTCATCCTCGTCATCGCTATGATTCACCGGTACGAAAATGGTCTGCGTCACAGCCGTGCTATCAAGCATTTTCCCGAACTTGTGGAACATCAGCTCATCCGCAAACTTCCCAGCGTTCAGACCGTATAAATATTTCCGTGGTGTGAATTCAAAATAGGACCTCGGCGTGAGAAGGGACGGGAGTGAGTGGATGACGCCGTTCTGGTATAACACGTCGAAGTCGATGGCGTCAACCAGGTCGTTGAACCTAATTCCGGAGCTTGTGCTTTTGAAAGTGACAGGGGGACCAGTCAGTGTGGGTACTAAGGCATATTAGCTAGTTTTTAACATCGCATTCTGAGGAAACGAACCTTTCTTGCCCGGATCCGACGTAGCATTCTGTCTGTAAACGGCTGAATACAAAAAATGCATCCCGATGAATTTCAAACGATCATCATGTCCAGCATCAGACCTTAAATAAAACATTTCCACGTCATTTAATGTCCCAAACGCCGAATTCACCGGTACCAAAACCGTAGCTGTATCCTCAGACCGAGAGAGTAACTTGCAAATCAAAGGATGCATCTGAAACAACTCTGCAAACACCTGCATCTCCCCGCCAGTAGCAGCGTCAGCTAACGCGCTACATAAAGTATCCGGTAGCTGAACAAGCGAGTCCACAACTTGCACGACCCCATTATCTGCCACCCAGTCATATTTCACGACATTCGCCGCTCCAGAACCGATTACCATATGCATGCCAGATGCGTCTGCCGGCTCGTTGTCCTTCGCCGGAATCCACTCTACTTTGAGAGGTAGCGGAAATTCAGGCGCGGAAGGTGCTCTAAGGTAGGAGAAATACACTGCCTCAGACTCGGATGTGTTAGCACTGACGATCGTGTCTGTGACGATTAACAGCTGGAGCAGGGTCGGTATGTCTGTATCGGCTGGGAGTCGATTCAAAACGTCGTTCGATGGCGCGAAGAATGTGATATTACGTGCCATGTTGAGAACAGGAATGAGGCCTGTCCGCTGGAGAACCCTGACAAGTAGGGTGAAATCTGGGGATGAGGATAGAAGGTCTACCACAGATGTCGACGCTGATACGAACGGGAGGACAAGGGCGAGCCCTAACAGAGCGAAATGGCACTGGAGGAAGCGCATCATATGTATGGATGGCCGTAGCCAAGGTAGATGCCGTGAGAAGAGTCTCTGTACGGTGGTGACAGTAATCCACTCGTCGATTCCGGAGCACCTCAGCGGAGTTGCGTGGCGCTGCCAGCTTTCTTTGGGGCGGCTAGAGGAGCACTTGCTGTTTAGGGTTTCGTAATTCACAGTTACACGCGAGAGGGGCAAAGCTTCACACTTGCGAGAGCTTGCGAAAATAATTCAGGGTTCCAATTTCATTTTATAGCTTAGCACATCTCTTCATGAATATACAAACGCAGGATAAATGTAATGACCCATTGTACACCTAACAATTAATAAGACACCGCGAGTTAACATAATTCAAAAATACCAATATCCAACGCCAAGAAACCCAAACTTTTTCTCGTTTACTCGTTTATATTTCATATTCATATCATTATTCGTCTGATCCATATACTATTTCACCGCCATTCCGTCTTCTCCTCCCTCAACGCTTTGAATCCCGCTTCCAATACCTCCAGCCCCGTCTCAAAACTGGACAATACTTTCACAAGTTCTTCCAAGACACGCTCCTTCGGCGCCTGCGTCTCTGTCATGACGCTAAGGATATCCAGCTCTGGAATCTGTGGAAACAGTTCGGCTGGTGGTGTCGATTGGGCGGCGATAGCTGTAGGGGTAGGTGGTGGATGAAGTGCCTTCGAGGGGAAGAACGATAACTGGGAGCCATCCACCGAACCGTGGGTCGCTGGTAGGGGATGCGTCTGTGCTTGCCCCCAGAAAGGAGATGATGGAGCTGGGGGAATGGGAATTTGGAGATTCGGTTGGCGGAGGACATGTGGCTTGGGTGGTGACGCAGGAGTGGGAATAGGTTGTAGCGGGGGAGGTGGATGCGGCATTCGTTTCGGCGAAGTTGGACGTATGGGCGTCGTTGAAGTCGAGGGCGCTGAAGTTGGCATTTGAGCCATAGAAGTTGACAGAGACATGCTCGACAATGCAGAAGACGGCGGAGTCGGTAGCGGCGACGGACCTCCGGCAGGGGAGGATAATGTCACAGGCGCGAACGGCAGATGCGGAAGTGGCTGCTGTAATTGTGGATGTGACGCTACAACAGGCGGCGATGTAATCGCTGGATGGGGTGACGGTGTCGAATGGAGTACCGGGTGCTGAGAAGGATGCAACGTTGATATGCTCGATGAAGGCGAGGTCCTGGGACTTGGCGACCTGACATGCGTAGGCGAGGAGGCATGCGGTGTAGGCGGCGCCAGTATCGGTGCCGACACGAGTGATTGCAATGGCAAAGGCGGCGGCGGTACAGCATGCGCATGAGAGTGTACATTATTGGGACTAGACTTCGAGTTCGATCTGAAAAGACGGGTGTTGAATTTCGGTTGAGCAAGCGGCAAATCAGACGTGTTACTCATAGTCGCAGCGTTGGCGAGATTAGTCATTGCTTCGAAAGTGGGAATCTCAATCTCGACGGGAGAAGAATTTGAAGTCGTAAAGGCAGAACGCGATGGCGAAGGAAGAGGATCAGAGCCAGACACTACATGGTATAGATTTGGCTCCGATACAGTTGATGACATACCAGTTGCACCTAATGATAAAGCCGCCGCTTCATTGTTAGTGAAAAGCTGTAGCAGCGGGTGCTGAGTCTGTGTAGTGGTCTGCGATAACACCGGACTATGCTTCTTCTTTACCGTGGCGGTCGCTCCCACAGATGGTTGCATTAGTGGGAACTGCGATGCCAGTTTCACCGTTTCATTACTGATGTCATCCTCAAATTGTTTATCGTTTCGATTCTCAATCGTCCTCGTACTCTCAATTGAACTTTGCTCTGACTCGCCAATACTACAAGACGCCACTGACGAGTCTGACGGTCGATTTTCTTGATCCATTGAATCCACTGGTTGCTTCGGCTGTTGCGGCGCCGCATTTTTGATTGGACCAACATCGAAGTCCCATCCAACGCTCGCATTCTCGGAATCGTCGTCATCCGCGTTGCCACCATCCTCGCCGTCGCTGCCCACCTGCGCACCATGTGGGCCCAGCGCTATACTCTTCCTAATATTCCCCTTATCTCGCCAGGTTTGATATCGTTCAATTAGGTCCATGAGCGTAGAATTCCCGAGTCCCTTGTATAATCGGATAAATCGGGCCTTGATGAGTTCGTCGGCCGATGGACGTTCTTCTGGACGTTCGTTAAGACAGAGAGAAAGAAATTCCTTTAGAGCGGACGAGTACTGCGAGCCCTCAAGACGTGGAGGTTTTGAGCGTGGAATGAGGAACATGACACGCATGCCATCCTGGTCAGCATAAGGTGGTTGGCCGGTAACCATTTCGTAGATCGTGATACCAAGTGACCATATGTCGGCCTACAAGATGTTGAATCAGCATTAGTTCCTCGTAGAACTGATATAAGACCCACCTTGTAATTATATGTCGCACCCTCTGTAATGACCTCCGGTGCCATCCAGTACGGTGTCCCCACAATTGTACTTCGCTTGGGATGATTCGCTGAGATCTGTGCCGCGACGCCGAAGTCGCAAAGCTGAACGCCACCATTATTCTTGATAAGAATGTTCGCTGCTTTGATATCTCTGTGAATGATACCCGCTTTGTGAATATATGCCAGTGCGAGAAGTGACTCTCTTACGATGATCGAAGTGAATCGTTCTTCAATCTTGCCCATGGCGAGCTACCTTCAGTTAGCCTTGGCTGCCAGTTCGCTCAAAGCTCCTCGTTGCACTCACCAAGGTGCGCACACTCCCTCCTGCGCAGAAATCCATAATTATCCATAGTCTGGAGCCCACCAGGTGCGATCCATGATATCGCACAATATTCTGCGCATCTCCCTGCTTCAGCTGCGACAGCAATGCAATTTCACTCCGCACATCCTTCACTTCGTCTTCGGCCGTGTCGAGATTCAAAACCTTGATTGCCACAACCCTCTTCTCGATTGTGTTATAGCCCTTATAGACAATGCCGAAGTTGCCCCGGCCGATGATCTCATCGCGGCGGTATATACGAGCTGGGGAGACGGAGGTCTGTGAGGCGCTATGAGGGTTGTCGGGCGGCATAATCGAAAAAGGTTCACCTGATATCTAGAGAGCTATGATCTCAAATGCTGACCCTATACTTATTGCGCCCTAGCCTGATATACGAAGCGGATATAGTAACGATTATTACGGACTTTGTGAGGCGAGGACGATAAAAAAGGTGAGTGCATCGGCCGTACGCGGTAGGTCTCCACGCTAAACGCGACAATACTGCCAGATATTGGTGAATTTGTCGGAAAAGTCGCCGAGGTGATCCAAAGGATGTCAAAGAGCTGCTCTCTTTATATTAGATAAATGGTTCGTAAATTGAAAGGATTCCGTTAGATTAATCGCGATCTTGGATTGCCCTAAACCATAAGGTGACACAATGGCACTTTTTGTCATTGCTCCCAAATCCTTGCTTCTCAAAATTTTTCCTATCCTCAGCATTGTCTATACGATCTCCGGCATCAAGGCCTATTCACGACGACACCATCGCCCGCAACTTCAGCAGCAATGGTTTCCATATCCCGCGGCTCGTCGTCGCTGACATGGAAGCTCTCATTGCAACCACTGCCGCCGTCCGTTACGTCGCCAGACGAATCTTCGACCTCGGCATCGTCACACGATCATGCATCATCGTCGAAATTGAAACGAAAGAGACCAAATTACGATGCCATGGGGAGTACACCGTCATCTTCGTCAGATTCTGGAGATAGTACCTCCAGGAGGATATCGAGGATGGCGACACAACAGTTCTCACAATCTAGGGCTATCCCACAACGAAGGAAGAAGCGGGTTACGATCGCCATGGCAAAAGATCGCAAGCGCGGCGACAATGCTTTCGATGATAACGATCAGAGCAGCGACGAAGTGGCGAGCGAGGATGACAAGGACGATGAACAGAAAGACGGTCTCGCGAGGCGGATTCATCGCGCGTTCGTGCAGAATGCGATCACGGAGTTGGAGAAGGTAGGTCATTTCAATGAGTTTATCTATAAACCGTATGCTGACTACAACCAGGGGAATACAACACCCATCGAAAACCTTGCCAGTCAGCTCTCAGTCCCGCTATTCACCGCAGAGAGCTTGTCGGCGAATCAAGTGTATCACGTCCTTAGCGCTCTCCTCTCTAACATCGACCACCTCACATCCAACGCGTGTGTTCCTCTTATCCGCGCCATCATTCATCTCGCTGGTATTGACACCAATCCGTCCGCCCTTTCGCCATCCCAACGCGGGTCTTTTTCTGCACTAGTCCGTCTGCACGGCCAGTTTCTCGGTGTCCTCGTCTCCGGTATGCCGAAATGGTATTCCGAAGTAGCGTCACGGATTGTCGGCGATTTTGGCAAAGCCAGCGCCTGGTCCGCAGAACGGTGGCATGCCATGCTGCAGTATCTAGTTGCTCTTGTGCCAACGTCGGCGTCAGTCCTGCAGAATGCGATCGTCAAGATGTTCCCTTACAAATACGAGGAACTAGAAGTCCTGTTACGGTACGTGGCGAATATCCTGCGTGTGACGGAATATGTTCCAGAGCTACAGAGTGCAATCTGGGGAGTCATTCTCGAAAAGGGAGTTGAGTTGGATGTCGACATTGAGAACAAGCTTGACGAGCTGGATGAGGAGGACGACGACGAGGATGAGGGTAGTGATAACGAGATCTCTTCGAACTCACTGGCTTGCCCTGGAACACACACTACTACACTAGAAGATCAACTCGTGGAAGACGAATCCATCTTTTCCACCCAGCTCGCAACACCCATTGACGATCTTGACCCCATGGGGGTCAAGGTTATGTCCACCAAGCTTGACGCACTTGTATCTCTCCTCCTCCGCCATCTCATGCCCTCATTCACGTTTGAGACCGAACCGACTACCGATTCTTTAAAGATCTACTCCAATCTCCTTTCGCTCTTCAAGACCTATCTCCTTCCTACTCATCGCACCCATGCAATTCAGTACATCTTCTTTTCGGCTTCTCAAGCTGCTCCTGAATTCACTGACGCATACCTCGCGCTTCTCCTGGAGACCGCGCTCACCCCTTCCGAGATAATTCCGCGACGCCAAATGGCTATGCAGTACCTCGCATCCTACGTTGCCCGAGCACGTGCTGTAACGCGTTTTCAATTGCGCTCAGTCGTCACAATCCTTAGCGGCTGGATTTCGCGGTATATCGACGAGCGCGAGCACGAGGTTTCCTTCGGGGACGATACTCCGTTACGTGGAGCGAACACTGCAACAAGTACAGACATGACGCGCTTCACGATGTTCTACGCCGTCGTCCAGGGCCTCTTCTACATCTTTTGTTTCCGCCACGCAGGTCTCCGTCTCTTCGACTCCGAGGATCAGGACGATGTCGACGACGACTCGGCGAGGCCCGGGGAATGTGGCATTGCGCAACTACTTCAGCGGGTTGTCAACACCCGTTTCAACCCACTCAAATGGTGCAACGTCCATGTTGTCTCGATGTTTGCCAAGGTTGCGCAGCGCGAGGGCGTGGCATACTGTTTCTCAATAATGCAACAGAACAAGCGCGGCGCGGCTGCGAGTGATTCTTGTACCTCAACGTCTGGCCGTCCTGCGACGCCAATGAAGCTGTCTGCGGACTTCGGGGAGGTGTTTAGGAGAGATTTGATGAAGCCACTGGAGGGATACTTTCCCTTTGATCCATTGGTACTGCGGAGGACGAGGAGATTGATCAAGGAGAAATATGTTACGTGGGACGAAGTGAAGGGTGACGAGGAGTTTTCGTCAGATGAGGATGAGGATGACGAGAGCGAGGGCGAGGGCGAGGGCGAGAGTGGAGGGGATGATAACGATGACGATGACGGTGATGACGAGGATGATGAAGAGGAAGAAGAGGAAATCGATATTGTCGACGGAAATGATGAAGAATAGGGATGCTATATTCGTATTTTTTACGGCAGTGGATTTGCATTTTATGTTGGCATTGGCGGTGTGCGGATGTGCTCGGTGGGAGTTTTTGTTATACAAGTCTTTGGTGTTGCTCATTAGACGGTTTCAAAAGTTGCTTTATAAGGAATGATATGTTCCCAAATTTTTTAGACCCGACCATGTCCCGTCGCACAGCTGCCCCTACGCTGACTGATGCCCGCTTCACCGTCGCTATCCTGGGTGGTAAGCTCAGCACCTTCAGCCAAATCTAGAACGGAGGTATCATATTCATTTTGGGGAGGCTAATCGACAGGCGAAGCATTTGGCGGCGGTGTAAGTGAAGTCGACTGGAGCCCAATAATGCGAACCACATATTCCCTTTTCAATCATGCTGCTCGTGGTCTAGCACCAGAGCCGCCTCGAATTCTTCGTCGGGATCATTCAGTTCCTGCGTAGCTATGGTCTGTAGTTCGATGTGTACTTTGACGCGTTTCATACTGCGCTGCTCAAATCTCCCACCTTTACTATTGTACAACACAACTCGAAAGTTCCCATCCGTAATATACAAGAAATATCATATATTAGTCAACGACTAAAGCTCGTCTTCATTATTGACAATTGTGTCATATGCGAAGTTTGGGAAATTTGGCAGTTGAGGCTCAGTTGTCGACTTCCTTTCGACTGATAGAGCCACACATTAGCTCATGGAATCCTGAGCTTGAGCTTACTCCAACGAGCCTGAAGGTTCTCTCGTTCAAGGATCGACGATTTCCAGTTATTTCCCATCATTGACCTGCGACAGAAGCACACGTACATGCAGCAGGGTGCTACTCTCCAAGTGGCTACAGTACTTGGGCGTAATCGAGCAGCCATTTAATGGCTCGCACTAAAATAGTATGTCGAATGTCCTAACTCCATAATATCAATAATTGCGATTTCTATGATGGGCGGCAATATTTATCTGTAAATGGCTTTTGAAACTTTTCGATCTTATAGCCGCCTTCGTATTTGTTCGGATATGAACGGATATTTTGACGTAACTGATAGGTTCACAATCATGTCTTTGGTAAAATTGGCTAGATTGGAGCAACCGAGCATACGGCAGGATCGATCGGCAGGACTTTTGGTCAATATTAAGATACTCCATATTTTTGCGAGTGGCTATCTAAGCTCCGCCTATTGGATTGTCGACACGATACCACGCCCACTGACGGTGTAGGATGATCTCGCAATAACTGATCTTCGCCACGCACTAGAGCCAATCAAACATATTTCTCCGCACTGGAGATGTTTGAACAAATTACATACTCAAAGGCCCTAAATTTGCGTAATGGGCTAACTTTCTCGTGTTCCAATTTTTGCACATATTTATAGTGGACCGGCACGACGAGAAGTTTCACATGCCCCGTGGTTACAGTGCTTGTTTTGCCCAGGGCCCAGATACCAAGTCAACCCCCCACAAAATTGGAACGTTCTCTCAACTCGATCGGAAGCACGCGGCGAAAAATACCGATAGTTGAGCGCACATGCTAACCAATCGCGTGTAAACCCGGCTCGCCCGATCTGTGTGTCGTCTTCAATTCGGCCCGCTGTCTAGTTGGGATTATTGCGGAGAGGGCCGGCCAGCCTGGCATGTGCGTTCCCCCGCATCTTGCCGACTGCAATCACCATCTAAAGAGCGTGGCATATAAGCTGCCTCATCCCACTTCCGAATTATTCGTTCTCGTTAAATATACAGTATACTGTATCCTCCAGTTCGTTCGTCAGCTCCAATACATACTTCGTCGATTCGCAATGTCTGCTACTACCACTACCACTACCACTGCCACCACGACGGCTACGACGTCCGTTCCCTCGTCGATCACCACTAAGAACGTCAAGGGAATCTTTAAGCAGAATAAGGAATTGTCGTCGTCAGTCGATGAGGTACTATTCTCCCGGTCTTCCTTCCATTCCTCTTTGGCTCTGACACACTCTAGGTTCTCAAGGCCCAAGGCATCTCCTGGGCAATCCGCACCGCCCTCAAATACGCCCCCATAACCCTCCAAGTCCAATTGTACACGGACGATTCCGGCGTCGAGCATCTCGACATCGACCAGATCCTTCCCGCAGGTATAACATCGGACGAGAATCGCACCCTCGACAGCCAGGACCGCGAGAAGCTGTCCATTGTGTTCGGGCCGGTCGTCGCGCGATCTAGGCGCGTGTCCACGAAGGAGATTGCGGCGGAGATTCACGAGTTTCTAGGCGCAGGATGGGATGAGTCCAGTGAGACGGGGGGCGTGATCTACGCGTATGCGCGGGGCGATACGACAAAGCCCAATGGATTCGAGTGGGAGAGTCATCAGACGTTTGGATTTGCCGAGATGGTCATCGATGAGGAGGGGACGAAGGAGAGGAAGTATGTCGCGCGGCTGTGGTTTACGGCACCGGGACTGCCGAAGGAGGGCGTCGAGAAGAGACTCGTGTATGATTTTGTGCAGGAGGAGATTTAGGCGGCCGAGAGTTGTTGTGCAAGGCATGAAAAATCGTGTACATTGTATTATTTATTGT
This sequence comes from Lipomyces lipofer, assembly GCA_003705915.2. Classification (NCBI taxonomy): domain Eukaryota; kingdom Fungi; phylum Ascomycota; class Lipomycetes; order Lipomycetales; family Lipomycetaceae; genus Lipomyces; species Lipomyces lipofer. The sequence continues at coordinate 33,066 of PPJX02000006.1, read as the reverse complement.
ACCAGGAGTTCAGCTATGAATTAATCACTATGCATATCTAGAAATTCGCACATATAAACTGTAGGCACTAAGAGCAAGCGTCGAATTTGCAGCTAGAGCAAGCTTGCCAATCGGTCAGTAGTCACCTGTAATTACCGAGGCACACCCCCTCCACATTCATTGGTACGCTTACACCGTCCTGGATTCCTCAAAGTTTACAAATTCCCACGAAGATTGCCGTAAAGGGTAATGAGTCCCAACGTGGAACCGGTCTGCAGACGCGGATCAGCGGTTTGTGAAATGTGAGCCTGACGTGTCTGGAAAAATAAATAGCCGTTACCCGCTCTTTTATGGCCGTTATAGTAAACCTAACCCGATTTGATGGTCGAGGCGGAAGTGTCGTCAGCCCGGCGATACTCGACTTTCATACAATGTGCTCTAGGTACTCTACTGCGTACGGACGACAAGTGTACAGCTTCTTATTTCCATTCAGGGCCACGCCCGGCGATCACTTCCTGCAACTACTCGAACTATTGAATTCTATGCGGTACTTGAGATATTCATGAGGACGCATATTCGCAGTCTCTACGTAGAAATTATTTTCGTTTACCTTCCCTACAATTGGTTCATGAATTCCGCGATGGCTGTTGTCCGCGTTCTCCATCAATTCAATTTCTATCTTATTTCTCTTCTTGAAATTTCATATTTTCAATATTTAAGTACTACAATGCCGACTGGCAATGGCCATGTCATGGTTGCTTTTGTCTGATTCACCTCCTCCTAAGGTCGAGATCTTAATATGTCAGAAACAAAGCCTATTCCCTCCGAACCGACGGGCCCGGAATACGCATATGCTATTTCAGCAGTTGAAACACTTCATACCTTCCCAAACTTCGGACAGGCATTTCTACAATGATCTTCTGGCATCTAGCAGTGTAAATCGACTTGAAGCTCAGTTCTAAGTGATTCCCTGTCACATTGGATGCATCCTGAACACCAAAACAATTCGGAGATATGACCACAAACATGGGGGTGTTTCTTCGATAGATTGATCTTAAGACGCAAGTGACACACACTGTCTATTGGACGTTTACGTTAAGCCGTCTTGTATCCCATAAAAGTACATGATATAATTTATTATAGAGCGAAACGGCAATCTGATAGCTCACCAATAGAAGAAAACACCCAAATGAGACATACGTCAAGTTCAGGACATAGGGCAATCCGATCTAAGCAAACACCATCCAACCATGATCACCTCTGAACATATCCATTCTTCCAACTTGCTGTTGCAGTTCATGAAGATTGCCATCCGCCTTGTACAACATCGATTCAATAAGCCGCTTAATTGCGACTTCATCCCAACTCCTCAAGCCAACTACGTCAACTCCGTGTCCAAGCCAATAAGAATCTGACGATCCACGAAGTCGCTCTCTCAAGCCTCCCAAGATCGCCAAACTAGTTCTTTCGTCGGGTGACTCTGACGCATCTTCCGCTCCGTTATATGCTAAATATGAAAGGAATCGATATGTCTGCTCGCCAGCAGGAATGTTGTCCAAAGGGACAGTGGGTAGAGTCTTCCTCTTCTTTGTGGTATTACCATATATCGCCGCTGCTGCATGAGAAGGCGACATTAAGCCTGCTCGAGCTGAACGCTGTCGATTCCTGTGGGGCGAGTTGTTCTTACGGCCGTCTGCAACAGTGAGATCGCCCTGTTCTTCAGGTTCATCATCATATAAATTGTCGTCTTCATACATGTCGGGTAACCTCCCAGACTTCGAAATATTCAAACTTGGCAGCTCTGGCAAGCCAAGTTGCTTCATACGGCGATTTTCTTGAGGCGGTGTCACTGGCACACCCGGTGAAGAAGGCAACGATACTTGTGGATGCTGCAACGAAGTTTTCGGGCCAAGAAATCGCGTAATTGGCAAGGCGGCTGCTCCTGCGCCGCTCCGTCGCTTAGGTGGCACAGTCACTGGCGTTGGGTAGAGATCGTCGTCACACCTAGGTCGAGGTGTAGATTCCCGATCAGGGCGAGTAGGAGAGACCGTAGGTGAAAGCTGTATCGATTCCGTCTTCCTCTTTGAGGAGGCAGTCTCGTTTGTTGGTACACTATGAATATTGGAGGAAGACTTGTTGAATCGATTTAGTTTGGCGACGATCCATGGGTTATGCAAGTTGACATTACTGTGATAGTCTTCCTCGTCGATTTCGTCGTTGGCATTCGCAGTGTCATCGGATATCTCTTGATTCACATCCTCCGCATTCGTGTGGTCGTCTCGCAGAGCCGAAACCTCATCATGCATGCTAACCAGCCAGCTATCGCCTCTAACGGTCTCATTAACGACAACCTGGTCAGAAGCCGGTGACCCTTGGCCTGCCGATTCAATAGGAACCACTTCCTCCTCAAGCTTATCATTTCTCAAAAGCGTCCTAAAAGTATCACGATCGTTCTCCATATTCTCTTCCTGTCGCGGTTGTTGTTCCCTGCTCTCTTCTTCAGTCACTGAGCCATAGACCTCATTGAGAACCTCTGCCCATCTGTCGAGCACCATCTGCACATCATAAAAAAGCACATCATCTTTTCCTGGTTCGACATTAACATCATAGCACGCCTTATCTGGCGGCGTCCGGATATTGCAGAGAACCAGTCCTCTATGTGGCGAGCGTAAGTGCTGTTTTGTGACTTTTGAAAATTTCTTTGCTGTAGGAAGCGAAATCGATAGTGCTCGGGAGTCGACCGCGTAGAGAACATGCTTGAATTCCCGCCTGGAACTAGTGAAGAACAGAGTTCCAGGTTTCGGTAATACGGCCTCAAAAGTCCATCCGTCATCAAATTGCTTTTCGAAAATCAAGGACTCGGCTACAACATCCCTTCCGAGTGTACCAGCGACGGCGTCCTTGAGAGTACGACTGCCAGCATAGATAGTTGGCAGTGCGATCGATCTGAGGATCCTGAATGATATGCGGAGTTCTCGGTGAAGGAGAGCATATGAAATTAGAAGTTGACGAATTGCCGTAATTGATTTCTTTGATGCCTTAATAAAGGTCTGTTTTCGAACCGGGAGCGCGTGGAACAGTGACGTCGCCAGGATAGATGTTCCTTGACCTGCCGAAATATTTCTCAAACTACCACTGGTTAGCATCACACCGAATCAAAGCAACCGAGATGGAATCCCACTCAAACCGTTTCCCTCCACGATTCACACACCACCTCTCTGAGACATTGTCATCTCTCGTTCGTGTCGTGATCTCCATTTTGCCTGCAACATCCGCCAGACTAGCCAACGCTTCGCCGCGAAAACCCAGCGTCGGCACTCTCCTGCTTTGCAGATCCTCAAAGCTCTCAATCTTCGATGTCGTGTACCGCAAGCACATCATGTCCCTGTCCTCTCCAGCTGTAACCCCGTATCCATTATCCTGAACCTGCAGATGCGCGACCGTTGTAGGGTCTATCTCGACGGTAATCGAAGTCGCGCCGGCGTCGAGCGCATTGTCGAGTAACTCCTTGATAATACCTTGGGGCGCAAGTAAGACCTGCGTAGAGACAAGCGTCCGCACCGTCGAAGACGGCAGGGGCGCAATCGACATATTCAAGAACCCATTCGATTACTGATTCGAACAAAATGTGGAGATTTCTCTGTTCCAGCGGACAAAACGCGTGGCGCGCGGCGCAAGACAACCGTGTTCCAATTGTTGATATGATAGACCTAACCCTAAGTTCATCTCTTCTCACCCTGTGCATTCAGTCAAATTGGTCACAGGAGAGGCGTGCTGAACTTGGATGGCTCTCCGCAACAACACTTTCTCGCCGCGAATTGGCCTAGACTAGTCACAAAAGTTCATAAAGGTTTTTGATCTCTGGTTAAGACATATTATATAGCGACAGTTTCTATAGGAACATTTTGTAAGACAGAGAGCGTGATCATATCCGGACATCTACGAAGAAAGTGGAGCTTAATCCGGTGAAACGTCGTTCAGCTGTGACATTATAACAGTCCCTATCACAGGTTAAATACTGAGATGAAAACAGACCCGTTGTCTGTTTGTCATACAATTTCGAGTAACTTATATGCTGTCACAATTTAAGAAATGTGTTTTGCCCTGAGCCGGGATCGGAAGTGAGCCGCATGCGGCGCAGTCTGATCGGGAATCATGGTCCGCTTTGGATTCGAATCCCATTTTTTGTTTCTAGCTTTGGCCCCATTCACCAAACCTGTATCAAACATCACATGATTAATTGTAAATGTGATTTGATGTCATGCTATTCTTCCACTAACAATTTTTCACAAACTACCCGCTACAACCAGACACCGCTTGCACTCGTCAATGCTATGCCAAATCTGGAGCTTTAATAGACTACGAAAACAGCAATATATCACCAGAACAACATACTGCTAAGTCTCGGAAAATATTTGATGATCGACATTCTCCATCGCTCGAACTAAAATCTTAGCACTCTCAAGCACTTTTTCCTTCGCGTTAGGCGTAACAACACGGCCGCGCCATCCGGAATGGACAGAGTTGAACTTCAATGGTGCTACGGACTTCCATATTTCGTAGATTGCGTCTGGGCCAAGTGGGATCTGTGCAAATAAGTCAGTGTCTTGGAAACAGCAACGCCGTAAATTGAGAGTAAGGAATACCATATTCGGATAGCTGTACATGAAAGTAAAGCTAGTGGTGCCTTCCAGTCTGACCCGGTCGCCCAGGCCGGACATAACTACGGTGATAGAGTCTGCGACCAGCAGATGCTCATCCTTCCAGTGCAGCACGAGCGACCCGGGAAAGTGTCCTCCCACTCTGACAGCGACTACGTCTTTGGCAAGGCGCAAGTGCTTGTCCCCGAAAAAAACCTGCCTCTGACCGTCGATTCGGGACACCCATTCCTTGTCTTGCGCGGCGAGATATACTTTGCACCCAAATGCCTCTGCCCACTCCAAGTGCGACGAATAGAAATGCGGATGCGAGATCACAATGCTGTCAATACCACCCAGCTCCTTCACTTTGTCGATCGTTGGCTGGTCAATGTACGTGATGCAGTCCCACAAGATATTCTTCCCCTCTGCAGTCCTGACAAGCATAGCTCGCTGGCCGATCGCGAACGAAGGGGTCGTGTCAATGCTGACCAAGTTTGCGTCGAGGGGGTTTTCGTGGAATTGATTCGAATACTTTCCGGATTCCTGCATTTCGCGCAGGGTTGTCCACGACTGACCAGATTCAGGCACATATTGGCGAGGATCTTCGCATATGGGGCACGACGAGCGGGGTTCCGGGCCACCGAACTGCGTGCCGCACGTTGAACAAACAACGAAGTCGAGCGAGGACATGATAGAGTCAATATTTTCGCAAAAGGGTAACAGTTATTCGATTCTCGAGGCGGCTGATGCGTTTTAAGCAAATATGTGGTTGACGTGATAGAGTTACGCGTGACTCATGGAGAGTCAACATGCGATGACGTCGATTGGGAATTCTGGATACGAGTCGGCCTTCCGGGCCTCCACACGACTTATCCTCCTCCAGTAAGAAATTTTTTTTTTCCGTTCACTACTCAATATTATTCTCTAATGGGCATGGAATGTGAAGGACTGGCTTCGATTCTTTATTTCATATGTCCGGTATATAGCCGTGCCTCTAAACCCGCAGTGCAATTACGTGTCATTATTCTAGTACAGTTCGTCGCGTTCACCAAATGAAAATCTTAAGCGTTGTTCCTGGGCCAATCCCAACCGACGACCGAAGGGCGACGGACACATGCGAGGTGATTGGGGGCATATGTCGATCATGATTCATACTGCTTGAGACCTGTAAAATTCACAAGAATTCACAAGTTAACAAACATTAATCATATGCTTAATATGATCTCAGTGTAACAATAGTCCCAAGTTTAATTAGCCCTAAACAACATGGTGATTGTGCAACCCGTGCAAGTCCCTGCGAGGGACAGGGCTATTAATGAACTGGTCTTCGCGTCTTTATATTTTGACTTTTATTCCCAATCTAGCTTGAGAAATGTCTCTGCAAAAGAATGTTGTACCTCTGCTAATTAATGGTAGAAAGATAGTTTCCAGTTTGGCGAATCTGCACATTCCCGTATTCTCGGCGTCGCGAGACCCAAATCGGTCGTCCGAACCGATCCATTATTCCCAGGGCGCGACTACCGAACAAGTACTCGAGGCGGCAGAATCGTCCTACGTTGCATTTCGAAAATGGAAGAAGGTGCTGCCTAAGGATAAGCGGACTATACTACTGGATGGTGCTGAGGTAAATTGAACTGTTTTCGAAAGACTGCCGAAACTTGCTAAACTGATGATTCAAAAGATCTTGAGAAAGAGAAGGCAAGAGGGAATTGACATGCAGGTACTGGAATGGAGTCCCAATGTGAGCGGTTTGTTACTTTTTGAATGTACTGTCAAGCAGACAATCTAAACAGTTTCTGCAGGCCGCATATGCTGCACACATGTACGACAATGCCGTCCTACATCTCACTGAGTGGGCTGGCTTAGTGACATCTCAGAATGCTGTCATTCCCGCCTCGGAAACGTCAGATAATATGCCAGTTGTGTTCAGGGAACCCATCGGTCCGGTATTGGGAATAGCACCATGGAATGCTGCGCCAATATTATCAATGAGGAGTATGGGAATGCCGATTGCGGCTGGCTGCTCTTCGATATTCAAGGTTCTACCTCTCATGCATCTCAGTTTTCACAAATGTTAATTTCGAGTCCCAGACATCCGAATTATCACCCGCCTCGCAATTCTTCATGGCCGAATCATTGGTCGACGCAGGCTTGCCCGCCGGCGTCTTGAACGTCCTGCACATCCGACCACAGGACTCTCCCAAGATGATACGGACGTTAATCGCCCACCGCCACATACGCAAAGTCAATTTTACCGGTTCGACTCGGACCGGCCGCCAAATCGCCGTCGCAGCAGCCGAAAGCCTCAAGCCCGTGCTACTGGAACTGGGCGGGAAGGCCGCGTCAATTGTGATGAACGATGCTGACTTGGAGAAGGCAGCTGCGCAGACCATTGTGGGCGCATGGCTGAACCAGGGGCAGATTTGCATGAGTACTGAGCGCGTCTTCGTTCAAAGGGATATTTGCGACGAATTTATGGACAGATTACAGCGTTCGGCGGCGCATCTCCATCCTGTGCTTGGCAATTTTCCGCAGGTTTCACCGGCACACGCGGAGAATAGCCATGGATTGATTTTGGAAGCGATCGAGAATGGCGCGAAGGTGTTGTATGGGAAAGTAGAGAAAATAAGCTCTTCCCAGCTTTCGCCCACAATCTTGACCGACGTGTCTCCGAAGTCAAGAATCTACTCTGAGGAGACGTTTGGTCCTACATTAGTAGTTGTACCGTTTGAATCAGAGAACGAAGCGATCGACTTGGCGAACGAGAGCGTGTATGGGCTATCGGCGAGTGTGTGGACTAAGGACGTTGTCAATGGTATCAAAGTCGCAAGGCAGATCGAGAGCGGCGCAGTTCATATTAACGGAATGGTAAGTGCAATAGAAGTTTTGTTTGGAGCTTGTAATCTAACGTCCCTAATAGACAGTTCACGATCAGTCGACGCTGCCTCATGGAGGAGTGAAGGATAGCGGATATGGACGATTCGGAGCCGAATGGGGGCTTAACGAGTTCACGGTTCCGAAGACGGTGACCATTTCAGGATTTGAGTCATGAATTGCATGTGCCCCATCCAAAAAGGAAACTCTAATCCAAACATCCATATAATTGAATATCATCCAGATTTCTTACTGCCGCAACATGCACATATTCCGCATGCGTTTAGATTCCAAAAGGAACGCGAACAATCGGTAGCTTTGCATTGCCAATGACAATGTGGATCCGGCTGTAAGACGTTGCTGCAGACCGTGCACTGCTCTGCACCTTTTTCATTCGTCAGCGTACACTGGCTGCAAATAAGTGTGCTATTCGTAACAACCGGTGTGCTCTCTCTAGACTCGGATTTCACACTGGCAAAACTCTGTGCCACTATCTTCTGCCGCTGCTGCTCTTGCTCCTTCGGCAATGTTCCCTTCTGGTTGGGAAGTAGCGGCTGGCCAACCTCTAATGACTCGTCGAAACCCATAGAATCGCTATCTAGATCTATGGTCTCACCGCTGTCGACATTAATGATGCTTTCCTCCTTGCCCGTGGTGAACATGTCTTTCATCTCATCCTTCAACCAACCCTTCTCAGCCTTCGTGAGCTTATCAACAGTATCTAGCCTCTTATCGTCAAAATATTCCTCCGCAACCTCCTCATCCTCATACTCGTCCTCCTCCTCCTGATCCTTCTGCTTCTCGAACCTCCTCAGCGCTGCATTCATTCGCAACTCCCGACTCCGCTCACTATTCGCCACCCTCGGTCTCCGTTTGTTAACTTTCCCGCCCTCCAGATCCTTCCGAATTTCCAAATCCTCGCCCGCCTTGACACCCTCCCCTTCAAACTTCCGCTTCCTCTTCCTCCGACGCGTGACCATCCTCGTCCGCCGCGTCCTCGAGTAGGAGCCACCACACAATTCATTCGGCATATCTTGCTCCGCCAGGGGGATGGAGTCGACTATGGCCGAGGTCCCGAGCTGCCACCCACGGGAATACAGCCCCTCGCCGGTGTACCCCTTCACCTGCAGTGCTTGCAGCTCTCGCATGAACTGGTTCCGCACAGTCCAGAATGCTTTTGAGTGGTTCATCTGCTTGTTGTGCGCGAGCTCATGGATCATGACACTCAGGACCTGAGATATGAAAGCGGCACCCCCATTAGAATAGGTCCGTTATAGAAGCAAATGCGCATGCACACTCACCTGCCTAAATCCCAAATACCGGCCATCCGGACCTCGGAGCACCAAACGCACGTTCTCACCGGCGTTGTAGTTGATCCCCCAAAACTCCCTGTTGTATCCGTTCTCGTCGAGACTGGTGATGCTGAGCGAGTATTGCTTCATGACGGGGTACACTATCGCGGCCACACGATTGAGCATGTCCTGGCTCTGCGGTGGCGAGCCGGGGAGGGCTGTGATGAATGTAATATGGGGGTTGGGGTGGGTGGTCTTGGTGTTGTAACGGGTGATTGACAGGGGCATTTTTGAGTGAGTGGGAGTACGTATGTGGTCAGTGGCGACGGTCGGAGGAAGGGCGGAACCGCATAATCGAATCTAAACAAAAGGACTTGACTGCGGATAACTATTCGTTGAAAACGATGAATATAAACGACAATGTTGTGCAAAGCGTGAGTTATGGACGGTATAGTACAAACCTTTAAACGCGAAAAAGGCGCCAAGGCTAGGGTTCAAGAAGATGGCAAGTCAAACTCAAGCACACTCGTTCGCTACTGCGGTATAACTATTGTGCCTTCACAAAGACTCTTTCAGTCTGTGCATATCTTTCAATGGTGTATCATATTGGTGTTGATTTGGAGTAACTAGGTAACAACTCGGAACGTCATTCGACGTTGGGCATACCTGTTGGAATGCCCAAGTTGCTTGTGTGTCAGATAAGGTTTCGGTAGCAATTAGTGATTGGATTAAGATCTGAAAATTCTTTTTTTTGGTATAGCAATTGGAAGCATTTAATTTGGTGCGTTCTTGGGATTGAGAATTTTTCTGAACACTCTGGGAGCAAAACGGTGATATACTTTTAATCCAGGGAGGCTCGAAGTGGGTGAGTGACAAACATGAGGAATGACAGGGTATTATCCGGCGAGGGTCAACAAATGCGTTGAGGGTTGAGCGAAGATCTTCCGCAATATATCAGAATTCATACGAACATGGTAAATATTCTCATTGTATACGACCAAAATTTCTATGAGTTCAGATTATCTTAAGGAACCTTGTTATTAAATTCATCTCCCCATTTATACCACCCACATACAGATATATCATCTCAAGGCCCACGTAGATAAAGCGAGTGCCGGGCGGATATGCCGATATACCGTCGCTATATGCAACATACATAACCGATGTAGTCCACGTGGAAGACTCCTTTCAATTCTCCCTGGCACTCGGCAACATGCCAAACGCAACGGCAATCACGATGGACACCTCCAGGAAGCCGACTGAAATCTCGGATAGAACACGAAGCATTAAAAATAAGGCTCCGTTCATCCATCACCACGCCGAATCGCGTAACAGATAAAACAATATGGTTCTGCTTTCCATTTCACTCCTCACAACCCACAAATTCACATCTTTGCAAAGATCTTCCCACCAGAATTCTTTGCTTTCGCCATAGCGCCCACCAGCGTAGCGAGCAGTAAGACCGCACCGGTGAAGATCTCCACGTACTTATATCCCGCCTGCGAACTGCTAATTCCGACCATCGCACCGGCGGCCGGTGGTCCGGCAAGCGCGCCAAAGGCCATTGCCGCGCCGATGGCCCCCATGCGCGTACCAATCTCACGCACTGGCGAGATGTGTGCAATGAGTGCGGGGTATATGGCGAGGACACCACCGGAGGAGAAGCCGTACGCGACAGACAACGCCGTGATGCTCGGCTCTGACGTCGCGAAGAACCAGAACGGAAACGACACAGCGGCGCTCATGAACGTGACGAGGATGTATACGGAGAACTTGCCGACGCGGTCCGAGAGCATGCCTGCGAAGATACGGCCGGCAAATGAGCCAGCGTTGAGGTATGCCATGATGTAGGATGAGTTGGCGAGGGAGAGCCCCTGCGCGACGGCGTACGATGACAGGAATATAAGCGGGACAAAGAGGCCGAGGTAGGCGATTGTGAGGGAGCCCGCGACGAGGCTGTGGACAGGGTCGCGGAACGGGCGAAAGTAGTAGCGGACAAACCGGTAAGGCTTTCTGCCGGTTGCTGGTACGCGGGAGGTGGTGACGACGACGGTCAGGAAGGACAGCACGAATAGCACGCCTGCCATAGTGAATAGCGCGGCCTGGAACGACACGCGGGTGGAGATCGTGCTGAAGAGGAACGGTAAGGTGATGCCTCCGATTGCGGATCCCGTGGCAGCGACTCCAAACGCCAAACCACGGCGGAGCGAGAACCAGGTCGACATGGCGGAAGTGGCAGCATAAAACAACGCAGACGAGCCGAGAGCCGAGCAGATACCCTGGGCGAGAACAAACTGATAGTACTCTTTGGACAAGCCCATCATGAAGACGCCGACCGAGAGAAGGATGCAGCCAGGAATTGTGAGGTATCGTGGCCCGTACATGTCGAAAATTCGTCCGCAGAATAGGCCGCCGATTCCGAGGATAAACGACTGCAGGGAACCAATCCACGCGAGTGTGGAAGGAGACAAATCCGAGAGCTGATGGGTCTCGTAGTAGACTTGGAAAACGCCAATCATATTCATGTACCCGAATGAGCAGAATTGAGCGCAGAAACCTCCGAGAGCAACGAGCCAAGCTGGATCACGTTAGCAGATGTTCTGTCATTTAACGAAGTGGAGTTCTCTCACGTCTATAGCCAACATCGGGTAGATAGGCTGCATTGCCGAGTTTCTCGTATTCGAAGGTGTCGTAGGTCGTCGAGCTCTCACCAGACGGGGACGCAAACTGTGTGAGTACCTCGAACTCGCTGCCCTTCGCGTCGCCGTACTTGGCCATGTTCGCGGTGTTTATGCCACCAAAGAGCAGACTATTTTCTGCCGCTGGTAGAGCATTCGGGGTATTTACGGATGAGGAGAATGACGAACTTCGTCGAGGAGCGTCGACTGACATGGCTGGGTATACTCCACAAAGTTCAGAGAAGCAGGGACCAAAAAAATTTTTAAGCACGCGACCTTTTCGCTTAATAACAGGACGCCAGACAGAGCACAGAGCACAGCATATAGGATCAGAAACAACAATTCTGGGGCCAAAGAGAGACGCGCGGCCCAGGCCCAGCGCAATGGGAACCTTCTTGTGATCCCCCGTAGGCGACCGGCGGTGAGGCCGCGGGGCGAATTAATGGTCGACTGCGCTAGCCGAGTTGGTACTAGACACTGTGTACTCACAACAATCTTACAAGATTCATCATACAAATGCTTTGCAAAATCCACCAGTGCATTTGTTGGCTTATGCGACCATTGTTCCAGAATAACCACGAAACGCGTCAGCGTGCCTTGCGACCGTCCAAAGATCCAAAAAGCTGAAGATCAACGTTGGAGTGGATGGCGTGCATTTTAGTGCAAATCGCTCCGACGGTATATACTGCCGTAGCCCCTATCCGTTACCTTGGAAGAACAATTTGGCTATGAAATTGCGTATTGATCTCTTTTACCAATCTCAATGCATGATACATGTCGCGCCGAGGAAAAGCATTAGGAATGCAAATGATCTTATTGGCTGACTATCCTTCGAAATGAGACCTCTCAATCAAGGAACGCGTGGACACGCGCGGTGCGCACGCTGGACCCTTGCGGCGCGTTGTCTATATAGGGTACGGTTTGTGTAAACAATCACAGTTACTCCCAGTGATTGAGAAAGTATTGCCTCATTCCTCTTGCTAAATGTTTTCTATCATAAAAATTAAATGCAATAGATATTAAACCAAGGGGATAAAAATTCCTCATAGTTTGTGAAATTGAATGCAGAATCTGTATGTAAAAGAACGAAAAATCGTTTGCAATAAAACACCTCCAACTCCGCCCTCCATGCATCCATGCACCCACCCCCACAGATCCAGTACGAGTAGTCACCATGATCGATACGAAGAAACCAGAGTAATGGTACAGATGCAATCTTCCTCAAGTTAGTCCAACCCTAACTCGCCCTCTCAGACTTTTGCAAACACTTTCCCACCGGAACACTTCGCCTTCGCCATCACAGCCACCAACGAACCCGCAACCATAACGGCGCTAGCATAGATTTGCATGCCTGTATAGTTCGCGTCGTACCCTTCCTGTCCGACAATTGCCCCGCCAATCGGCGACCCGGCTAGTGCGCCAAAAGCAATTGCGCCGCTCAGCGCGCCTAGTCGCGTGCCGATTTCCGTCACGGGCGCGATCTGCGCAATCAGGGCTGGGTACATCGCCAGAACGCCGCCCGACGCGAAGCCATACGCGATCGCGACCACGACAATGCCCCCTTCCGCGGTGGCCAGGAACCAGAATGGGAATGACACGAGACCAGCCATGAGCGAGACAAGAATGTAGACTGAGAATTTCCCGATGCGGTCGGATAGCATGCCGGATAAGACGCGGCCGGCGAAGGAGCCGGCGTTGAGGTATGCTACGAGATGGAAGGCAGCGGAGGCGGTGAGGCCGTTCGCGACGGCGTGCGAGGCGATGAATGCGAGAGGAACAAAGAGGCCAAGATAGATGATTGTAAGGGAGAGGGTAACGAGGAGAAAAACGGGCTCCGTATACGGCCGGACGTAGTAGTGGACAAACTGATACGGCTCGTGGCCAGTCGGCGGGATGCGGGAGGTGGTGACAACGGCCGTGATGAAAGAAAAGACGAAGAGGATGGCCGCTATGGCGTAAATGGCGACTTCGAAGGAGGCGTTGCGCGACAATGAGTCAAATACCAATGGCAACACGATACCGCCAATAGACGCGCCCGAAGCAGCGATACCGAACGCAAGACCACGGTACTGGGAGAACCAGGTAGTGATGGCAGCAGTGGTTGCATAAAACAGAGCCGACGCGCCCATAGCCGAGCAAAGTCCCTGGGCGAGAACAAACTGGTAGTATTCCTTGCACAGCGCCGTCATGAACACGCCGAGCGTGAGAAGAATGCAACCGGGAATGCTGAGCCATCGTGGACCATACATGTCGCAAATACGTCCGCAAACAAGACCACCGATCGCGAGAATAAAAGTCTGCATCGAACCGATCCATGAGATTGCAGATGGCGAGAGATTGGCCAGCTGATGAGTCTCATAGTACGTCTGGAAAACACCGACAACATTCATATAGCCGAACGAGCAGAACTGGGCGCAGAATCCTCCCAGCGCAGCGAGCCAGGCTATATCGTGTTCCATTAGCACAGAGAGCGAAAAAACTAGGGAGTTGATGGCAGATGCTCACGTCGGTATCCTATATCGGGAAGAGGAAGACCGCAATCCCACAGTGCATTGTGGAAAGTGTTATAAGTCGAGGCGGACGCACAGCTCGACAGCACCTCACACTCGCCGACCTTTGCACCCTGATATTTGAGCCCATCATCCTCCGCAGTCGCGAGTGAGATAATCGGATTTGAGAGAGATGATGTCGAAGACTTCCGGCGTTTCTTCTGCGCCGATGAAACGGGCATCTTGACTAGACGAACCGGCAAAGTAGCAGATGAATGGTGTTGGACCTGTCGCGAGAAGAGCAGCTCGATTTCTTAGGTGCGGAGTCACTTTCTTGTCTGCCGTTTGACCAATACGACCTGGTTATATGGAAGCTCGCATCGGATTTGAGCCAAGCCTATCGGCAACGGATTTCAACGAGCAGCGTTCTACAACGAAGTACGCGTCCATAGTTAAACGCAGAACCCCAGCCGTTAAAGCGAAAACCGTGGCGGGCTGGTCCGGGCGACTCCAAACGAGTCAGTCATATTACACTAACGCGTACAGGTCCACGCAATTCGTAGAATCTGAACGAAATTGAGTCTATCGCCACATCTTCGGTACCGATCGATTATCAGTCAACCTCATTTCGGAGCAGCGTCATCGCTCCAGGGGACACGATTGCGACGTTCTAGCCTTCTCCCAGTCTCGCAGTTGAAGAACTAAGGGTTGGCGAGGACCGGCCGCGGCGCGCCTGTCTAACAGGGATTCAGGAGACCCTGGCAGCGTACCGACCGGTTCCTGTGGCTGTTCAATGGTACGCAGCCAACTGTGGCTTCAGAACGCTCAAAAACGAGTACACTTTGAGCCGCACGTCGCACATGCCCGATGTCGGACTTGCCCGACGGGATAGGCACGAGATATATTATTGATTGAGATAACTGGGAAAGGAGGACTAGATCTCATCGAAAAGAAAGCTTTTAGGGAAGCTTGGAAATCGGCCGTGAGAGTGAGTATCTTCTTGATTGCTACTAGTCTGAATGGTCCTTTGTCCTGACGTCCACAAATAGAGAGTAAACAATGATTGACACTTAACCTCCTCGAATGTATTCCATCCGGGAAAAATCGTTTCCACGTAAATAATGGAGTTTCTTGGATTTGGTCTCAAGAATCACTTCGCCGACATCTCAGGTCGTAATTTCATACGGTCAGGTCCCGAGCAAGGGAGACTCTACTACTCAGTCATAATCCTTTTAGTCCTCAGGTACTTATGTACAATGTTCTCGATCCTATCATCATACAAATATATATACAGTAGCACTTTTTGAAACCCAGCATAAACGCAAGCAAAACACCTTACTAGATCTAACCCACGCCATGGGCCCCCACACACGCCCAATCCTGTCCTCCGCACGAGAGAATTTACCCCGAATCCCAAGTCCACCTTTACTCCATTTCCCTGTCCTTCTCACTAGACACCACTTGCCGCATACGCCATACCCCGACTTTGAGCTTTTCCAGAGTTTCCTGAGGTAAAAATACCAGCGGCTTCCCATGAGACGCGGCAGATGTCGATAACGGGATCACAGTCTCAGAGGTCTCACCCGATGCCCATCGCGGGAACCCATATGCTGCTACCCGCACATTCCATAGGTCGTCTGCGCTGCCAGGACTTTCAATGAACCGGGCTAGCGTGCCCGTAATGTCTGCTGACGTCGAGTTGATCTGTGGACGCCGAGTGTGGACTGAGCGTTTCTGTTAGCACGATTGCGTCACAAACAAAAATGTATCCCAATGAACAAACAACTGACCATCTGCTGGAACAACCATCGCCTTCTCTGCCCGGTCCATCTCATTCTGCAACCCCACTTCTAGCAGACGCTGGATGGACAGTGACGCTCCGCTATGGATGCCACTGCTGCTGCCCTTAACGCGCTCCTTATCGCTGCCCTCAGTGTTCTGCCTCAAGCCACCAGGACTGCCCAGTCCCCGTAAAACTCCGCCAAAGGGAAGCGATCCGTCTGTGCTACGGCGCTGATACGCACCTCGCCTGTCCTCGGTATAAACCGTCAAAGTTTCCCGCAGTGCTCTTGCATGCGCGGCGTTATGCTCCAGATCCAGCACGACAGGCCAGTGTTCTGACGACGCAGTCTTCAACCACACCAGTGATGACAGCGGAGGGAGTAAGCATGGCGCGGTGAACTCCTCCGTCTTGATGTCATCTGAATCATCCCCGCCAAGGCGGTAGCCCACGCTCACAGGCATAACGACCGGACGCATCGTCTCGATATCGCGAACGACGAGGCAGCGCTTCTGGCATGCGAGCGTCCAGAAGTGACGGAATGCTTGGAGATGGACTTGGTTATCTAGGACGTCGTTGGGGAACTGGGGATATAGGGCAATCACGAGCCCAGCAACTGCTAGGAGTCCAGCGTCATCACGTGGCGGAGCCGGCTGGGCATCTGCTTCCGCTTGCTTCGAACTCTCGGTGCTAGTGCTGATTCCGGAAGTATCCATGCTGTATTCGCCTCCGCCAGCAAATAATATACCCAGTGCCAGATGTGTCGCAAGGTGGCTGCCATAGGGCACCGTAGAATCGACTGTCCCATGCAACTTTCGCAACCTCCTCAAGATATCCAAGTCCCCCGTTCCCGACATCACAACTGCACAGGATAGTGCCAACACATTCTGGCAGGTCCTCGCGGTCGACTTTGTCATTCTCTGGTCGTGCGTCCCAGACGGAAGCGAGCACAACCGCATGTATTGATCCAGGTAGTAGAGAAGTGTTGCCTTTACTTGCATATCTGCAGTGCCCGCATATCGGATTCCCATGGAGAAACACAATCCGCATACGATATTGAGCAGAGGGAGATCATCGGTGTCCAATGCAATCACATCCCGCAGATCCGCTCGCGGCCGCAGAAAGCCCCGAATCGTTGCGGTTATCCAGTCTCTCGTTTTGCCAATAGTGGACCACATGATGAGTCGACTCGCGAGCGTTCGCAGGAGTAGCAGGTCAGGGCGGACGTACTCAAACAACATCTCTGTCTCTGGAACATCGATCTTCTCAGCTACACCGTAGTCTTCTGATTTGAGATAAATAAGGAGGAGCGCCATGACGCAGCCCGATGCGCTTTTATCAAGGACATGGTGTTTCTGGGCGGATGCACCGCCGGCGACACCACCGCCGGCTATCGACCCATTAACTCCTAGCCCACCGTTATTGCCCGTGTTGCCTGTACCAATCGCCAATAGACGTTCCATCAGGTGGAGGTCACTCAGACCCGCAACATCTGGCCCGCTTCCAACGTTGATAAGCCCCAGTGCAAATCCAGCCGCCAAAAGGTATCCTTCGTTACGCAACAACTCTCCTCCTTCGGCTGCCGTGCCAACACCATTATCGTTGTCCGCACTGGGATTGTTGTTCGCCAACGGTCCCATCCCATTCGTAGAAGTTCTTCCAAATGGCCGCCTTGACCCGCTGCCACTCACCCCTGACGCGTTAAACTGGTCAATCTCAGTGATAAGGATCTCACTCATACGCCGATGATGCGATCCGTAATATAACAATCCGACGCCCATAATTCCGGCAGTCTGCATGGGCCCCGAGATATTGAGATCCGCTGATCCGGCAGGAAGTAAAGCCACGACATGCACGGACAAGACTTTCGTCATCTTGGGGTTCATAGTTCCTAGGAACGAGGCAGACATTCCCAACAGAAGGGCGATCGATGTCAATGTGTGCTTCGGACGAAGGTAGTTGTAGATGTGCCATTCTGCCAGTTCACGAAGATGACCATTGAGGCCCAACCCGAGCAGGAAACCTGCGTGCTGTGATGAGAGTTCAGCAGGTTTGTTGTACACGATCCAGCTTCCCGTGATTTCCTTTGCGCTCTTTGAGACACTAAGACCGCTGGCGACTCCATTATGAAATAGAGCCCAGGAAATGTTGGTTTCGCTCATCAGATGCTTGTCGACTGTAATCGTCGACATGCTTGGCTTCATAACTATGTTGAAGTTCATCTTTGGAATCGGAAATTTCTCTGTCAACAGTGGAATTCGAGCCGAGTATAGGAATGCGCCACGACCGACGGGTACAGCCAATGTCCGCGTACCAATCATACGTGCCAGTTCCTGCTGTGCAGTATTCATATCGACCTCATTGTACGACGCAGATAGCTGGCCGTATTCGAACTTTCCGGACTGCATCTTAGTTGTCTGCAACAGCTTCTGGACTTCCTGCATTCGTCTATCCTCACGGAAAATCAGACGAGAAACATTAGCGCGGTCAACCTCCGAGCTTCCATCCCATGGTCCAAGACTGTCGCTTTCTGTAAGAACCGACTGCACGATATGACTAATTTCTCGTGGTTTTTCTCGAGTTTGCTAAATCCAGAGTCAGTACATGATCTAAGAAGTTCGAGTAAAATAGTAATACACCCACAATACGTCGTGTAATCTCCACGTCCGATGCCCCACTTCCCAATTCAACTAACTTCTTCAAATCCCGTCTCCCTATCAACTCCAACGCATCCACACCCCAGTCTGTCGGCGTGTTTTCCTGGCAACTGATGATCGCCTCCTTGAAGACAATTACAATACACTCAGGAAACCGCTCAATCTCGTTCATCAGCTGACGACCTTTGCTAACTTTTGCGGTGCTGCTGAAGTTGTTGCCATTCTGGGGCTGTCCCACCGGTGGTGACAATGGTGGATAGGAGGACAGGAGCTTGTTGATAACATCGCAGTATACTTTATCCGGCGGTGACGTTAGTAGTACAGTGAAGATCTCCATGATGAACTTAGATCTCGGAAGGAGAGTGTTGAGATAGCCCTTGGTAGATGACGAGGTGGACTGCCCGATATGCTGTTGAGTGTATATGTCATAGAGAGAAGGTAATCGAGATGAAGGAGTGCGAGATGGCGAAATCAGCATGTCGTAGAGAATCGTGAATATGTTCGGAGGGCTTCGAAGGTCTTCTGGTGACGGAAACCGAGGAACTGGGACTGTTAGCCATTTGCACTTTTTTCGCTGAAGACCGGCTAATTCATACCGTCATCGTATACCACATTCCACAATGTATAATTCTGTTTCCATTCCTCGGACCAACAAAGCCACCGCACCAGCTGGCCCAGGAGCAAATCTAAGTTTTTCTTCGCTTCTGAGGCGGCGATATCCAACTTCCACTCCTCAGCGAGCAAGTGCAGAGCAGAGACAACATATGCTCGATGCTTATTCCAGTTGCTGTTTCCGTTCGCGGACGCGCTGAAATCATTCGCAAGTCGTATCGCCGCTTCCACGTGCCCTTCAAGCTCCCACTTCGTGGAAGTCAACTCCACTTCTGACAGTAACCCAAACCAAACTTGGGAACGCGTCAAATAGTGGCTAGTTGAGCGGTCTCGAGTGTCCTCTTCCAGGAATTGGGCCCATACCTCATCCTCTTTTGGCGATTGACTGGTGGTGGCCGCTGGCCAATCAAGTCCTGGTCCAATCCAGGATGCTAAAAATGCGACCACAAATGCATCCCACTCCTCTGTCATTCGCAGATGACAAGTGGATGGCACCACGTCATTCTGCCGGTGTAATGCCGTCGAAAACTGAAATTTCAAAATTTCTTGCTGCACGGGATCAAGAATGGAGTTGACGATCTGGAAACATTTGGCGACGTAGAGTGCCGTCGGTGACTGGATGATTTCTATTCTGTCCAATGAACCATCCTCAAGGCGTAGAGAAACTCCATTGTCCATAGGTTGCTCTAACCGCAGCACTTTATTGGAAACTGGTAACTGAGGGGAGTACATTCGCAGGAATGGATTATACAACCTGAGCGTCCCATCGGGCAAAAGAATCAAAACGCGTGTTTGCTTCAGTTCCTGTCCATGGAAATCGTCGTAACTGGCAATTTGCACAGCGTCTTTGGCTGGTAGCTTTATCGAATCTTCAAATCGTAGATGCTGACCATCAACACTCAGAATAAGAAGTAGTACGTAACATTCCTCTTTGTTCATGAATCCCAGCACTTGATTTTTCGCATCCGCATCCACGATGTTAAAACATTGAATTGGATTCTCAGCATCAGCACCTTGCTGAAACGGGAAAGACTCTATATGTGCAAACTCGATCTCCTTCTTTAAACTCTCGATGTCGTACCACCACGACAGAGATGGAACTGAAAATCCGCCAAAACCATTGCTTCCCGGAATGATTTCAGATGCATCAATTCCACCAGCGCCCATTCTGTCAATAGTGAGGGACATATCTGTGCGCGTCGCAGACACTCGACGATTTCCCATTGGCGACATATCGTCCGCTAATGGCATATCTTCGGCCATCGAGTGGAGTATTGAAGATCGCCGCCTGGACATTGTACGGCGACGAGCAGGCGCATTTCCATCCGTCGAGAGGTATCGAAACTCGTATACATTCACGACCCTCGTTGACCTATCGAATGTGGCTGCTAGTACTTGCTGCGCTGATGGCACGCGATCCGAGACAAAAATGAGCTCCTCCGATTGTGCAAATCCAGACATCGTGGCCACAGCGTCTATTGTAGTGACTGTCGTCGATCTCATAACCAAACCTAAATCCGCCATTGGATCCGACAGCGACAAGAATCGAGGAAGGACAGGTCGAACTTGAGTTTCCTCTGACTCTCCCAGCAAAACCAAAGGATCAGAAAGCAATGAACATCTGGTCACACTATCAAACACATTGTCGTCCGAAATGTCCCGTTCCAAAATCAGTCCCCTATCGGTAGAGAGCACATTTCGAACTGGAAATGGAATGTTGACGACGTAGCGTGCGCCGCTGAGGAAAAATACATGAGCAAACTCGCTCAGAAATATTACAATTGCGCGCTTCCGTTCGAACTTTTGTGCCGGTGTCTGGA
Source organism: Lipomyces lipofer (assembly GCA_003705915.2). NCBI lineage: Eukaryota > Fungi > Ascomycota > Lipomycetes > Lipomycetales > Lipomycetaceae > Lipomyces > Lipomyces lipofer. The sequence continues at coordinate 12,245 of PPJX02000006.1, read as the reverse complement.
GTTGGCCATAAGACTTTCCAGGTTTCTTCTTTCGAGATCCATCAGTCGTCGTCACCGCATCTGTTGCTACTAAGGGGACGGCATCTTCAAAGTGGGTGAATAGTGCATGCGAGACGGTTTCGTCTGGGAAGCCGAATTTTCGACGCAACACACCGCTTTCATACCACATCACCGCGTGTGGAGTAACGACGAGTTCCTCATGAGCCGAAGTGAGTGTCCACTTCTGCTGCCCATCGTCTGTGACTGGATCAGTTGTAGTCGTTGCGGATCGTGGAGGAGTATGTTTGCCGACCTGGATGGTCGCAAGGTAAACTGGTGAGGCGAAAGAAGAGGAGAACGCTGCGTTGCCGCCTATGCCAAATGCTGCGTCCATGATAATTGTCGTAAATTTCAAATAAGTGGAGTGTCATATCATGATAAAAGCTTGCTGATCTCGTAGGGCAGTGCTGGTCGTTTGTGGGTACTATATTCTGCGCTGAAGTTTGCCGAATTTTGGAACGGACAACAATAGTTTCGTCACGTCGCTGGACACGACCAGGGCCATTTCCCCTAAGCTCAAAACCTCGTTCCGCAATCATTTTTCTGATCAACGCCATACTTTGCAATTCGATTCATTATTGAGGTTTGTATTGCGTTCCCCTTTGATATTTTCTAATACGGTGACAGAAATGCTATGCGTCTTTCGATTCTCTTTTGTGGTTCTTGTGAAAGAGCAGGATCCGATAGAAGATACTGAAGTCTTGTCAAATTCCTATAGTACACAGAGAATGGAGTTATAAAAATAGTCTAACTGAAAACTCAAAGTAGTTGATACTGTTGAGCAATGCATATTGTTTTCTAGACGAGACACTGATCGATCGATACAAGAATAACCAAGTTTGTATGCAAGCTTGTATTAGGAGTACGTATGTATAATACAGTACGCATATAGTGTACATAAAACGTCTTTCAAGTGAACTACTGATATTTCTGACCAATAGTAGCTTGATCTACTGATCGTATCATTCAAACCACTTTAGCATGCTGTTCCCTCCAAAATGGCTCAATCCTACAATAGAATTCGCGGTCGCCCTCGGTTTCTTTCATCGAATCGAGCACTTTAATGCTCTGCATCGCCATTGCCGGATCGTTTGGGTCGCCCGGCAGTATGAGTTCGAAACTTGCTTAGAATAGCTATAGAGAGCTTGAAGTAACGTGCGTATCTCTCCGTTGCCCGGCATTTTTACACTATATGAATTTTAGGGTCCATATCATGTCCTTTGGCTCTCCTGACATGTAATCGTCATCCCAACCCTAATACTCATCTTCACCATTTATCGCTCTCATTATTATCTGCGCCGACGTTCTTTTTATCGCTGTCAGTCATGTACACCATTGTATGCCTTTTGCCCTGCCGATTCATGCACCGCCTCCATTATGCTTGATATGACGTCACCAGTCAGGGCAGGACTGAGGCAGACCCAAAGCCCTGGTTTGCGGCGTCTCTATCCGGTTTATTACTACTGTATTCCTTGACCTCGCCATGGGAAGTACATTTTTCGCAAGGCTTCTCAGTCTCTCAATAGGACTGTCTGCGAAGAGTATGAGTTAGAAGCTGTCGTTGGAAGAGGGTATAAGCTAGAAGCTGTCGTTGGAAAGAGAAATTTAAAGGCTGTTAGAATAGTTCATGTCAACATATTCCACAATTGATGATCAAGAAAGCTGCTAGAACGTAACGCTTTGATTGATGTAATGCCAGTCCTGGTCATTGCGATGCCTTAAAGCGAAATAATCCTAGTCGCAGCTGAGCACTTGCCAAAGCTGTGATGTAGTCACTCATTGGGCCTGCCCGTTGTAGCAGCGTTCGTATCGATAGCCTATTGCTTGGAAGTCAAGCGATCTTGGCGGACGCCGTCAGTTACCCGGAATCTCCGAATACAGCAACAAATAAATAAAAGTCCGTCGGCGAGCCCACAGGCCACCGGGCACAGGCCACCGGGCACCGGTCACCGACTCGGAAGTCACTGACCTCCGATGACCGACGATGTAACCTAACCCACAGACATTACGACATGATCAGCAATGAGTAATCACCAGAATTTCTCTAATCTGGGCCTTGTCTTCTTTTCTAATTAATATATCTGAACTGAAGCAATCACGGCTCTAAACGTTGATTGGTCAGATAACGAATCCGTACTTCATGAAGGGGCCACTACCCGCCATTCGTAAAGTCCAACTCCAACTCCAACGCCATTAAAACATCATCTACCATTGAATGCAAAGGGCATCCAATAATTTTGTAATTTTTCTCTATTTTCCTTCTCAGGATACATATGATAGAAAAGGCCCGTGGATGCGCTAAGGGCAGCATGGAGTCGGGGATGGCCGAGAACTTAGAGGCGGCATGCGCTAATACCACTTTGGTATAGCCTTCACGTCACCGCCTCATTCCTTTTCCTCACCGTCGGATGCCCTGCGGGCATCACCAAAACTACTTCGCGGGGATGTGCCAAGTCCGACTCTCAGGTGTCATCTTAAGCGAAAACTCATTGTGTTGTGCGCTGCAGTCCACGCGTCCCTTCTAATCTATTGTCGATTGCACGCCGGACTATCGGATTTAGTGCTTAGCCCAATATGTCATGTCAATATGTGTTCTGTCTGTGTCTATGGGATACCCAATAACCTGATCTGTCTGTCCGATATCGTGTTGGAGGCTTGCTGTGCAAAATTACTACATAAGTCGCGCATGCTCGTTCATATCTGGGCTCGTATCTTGTCTGCATCTGAAGAGCATAGCGCAATGTCCACCAACGCTTCCAGTCGGTCTTCAAGCTTGCCTGCAGAAAGTGAGCTGTCGATGTCACAGAACGTCTTCATTGCTGGTACTGAGGCTGCCGACAACTTCGACGCCAAAGTCGGTGAATTAGAGGAGCTCACTGACTGTATCTCCCCTTCGATTGCGACTACTGTTAGTGCTACTAAGTACGACACATTTCAGTACGCTCGTCCTGACAGCACGTGCTATCTACCCGATATTGGCTATAGACGTGAGAGAACCCCACTTAGTTAAATGCCAGAGCATCTGCTAACGTGACCAGCTTGGCTCGTTGCTCTCGGAGGTTTCTGCGCTCAATTCTGCTCGTTTGGATACATGAACATGATCGGCGTCTTTCAGATATATTACCAGACTCACCAGCTGTCAGATTTATCCCCGTCGACTATCGCGTGGATCGGCTCACTGCAGTCTTTTATCCTCGGGCTTGGTGGTCTTTTCTGCGGGCGCATTTTTGACATGTATGGTCCGAGATATCTCACGGTTCCAGGATGCATCTTTCTCACCCTCGGCGTGTTTATGACGAGTCTGTGCAAAGAGTATTACCAGTTTATTCTGGCTCAAGGAATCTGCACCGCACTCGGTTCATCGGCACTATTCTACGCGGCTACATCCTCTGTTACGACTTGGTTCTCGCTTCGTCGTGGGCTTGCACTTGGTATCTCGGCATCTGGCGCTGCCGTGGGTGGTATTGTACTTCCTCTGCTATTCGATGAAGTATCTGCACGGGCATCTTTTAATGTCGCCATATATGCTATTGGCGGAACTTTGTTCTTTTTCTCATTCATCACTGTCATTGTGATCACTTCTCGCTGCCCGCCGACTGGCCGTGTACCTTACAATTTTGTTCAGTCCTATCTCCGCCCATTCTGCGAACCTGTCTTTAGTTTGGTGGTTGCATCCCTTGGACTGATATACTTCGGTCTCTTCGTTCCGTTCGCATTCCTGGCTTCGTACGCCATTAACCACGGACTTTCTTTCGCGACAGCTTTTCGTTTGGTCGCCTATTTAAATGCAGGCTCGTTCGCCGGTCGCATCTCCGCGGGACTGATATCCGACCGCATCGGCAAGTTTTCGGTATATATTCTTTTCTCGCTATTTGGTGCGCTCGTGTGCGTCCCTTTCTGGCTGCTTTCCACCACTCAGCCAAGCATCATCGCGATCTCGGTCGCGTATGGCTTCGCGTCGGGTGGCATTCTTGCCATTTTTCCTGGTATTGTGGCTCATATCTCACCTGTTCGTGAGATTGGGACACGCGTTGGTGCGGTTGGAGCCAGCGCTGCATTTGGTTCGCTGGCTGGTTCACCGATTGCAGGTGCGATTGTTGCTATGGGCGACGAGCACATGAACTACAAAGGAATGCAACTATTCACTGGTGCCGTCTTGTTGATGGGCGCACTTGTTGGCGTGATAGCCAAAGCGAAGAGTACCGGCGGGAAAGTCCTCGCCAAAGTGTGAGAGATGGATCATATATGACGAAGTTGAATTTCACGCTTATGTTGCACTATTTGATCGATGGCCTGAGGGCCAATGGTTCGATTATGGCCGATGCTGTTTGGCTTTCTCGCTTTGTCGCGGTGGTATGGCGACTCACTTGGATGGACACTTCGCGGCACGCTTAGTGCAATGGAAGAAGATTAGTTCAGATGACGTTCTATTGTGGACATCGAATGAGGTGGATAGGACTCAAGAGGAGATGGAAGTTCTTCAAGCGTGCTAATTTTTCACGCGCTTGGCCGTAATCTGATGAGCTACAGTTCTTTCTAGTGTGTTCGGTTTTTATTGGAACGTGGATGGTACAAATCTTTAAATTTAAGACATTTTCTCTTTCTCCTCGATTTGTCTAATGCTGTCTCAATAATCTGATTTAAAATATCGCACCGTCCGGGACATAAAACGAATATCATGATCCATGATCGAATGTATGTCGATACTGGAAATCAATGCATGCACTCTGGCCAGCACTCGTTTGTGTGCAGCTGTCGGCCGTGAGCTAGCAGCTTCGTTCCTGCAAATAGACATGAGACAGACGTCTACTCGGTCAAAATCGCCTAGGGCAGCGCCTCGTGACAATGAGCAGGAGGAGACACAGACATAACTAACCAAACCAATAATACTGGATCCACGCCATCAGTACGACCGTGACATACTTAATTTTTCACTTTTAGTGAAGCAGCCCCTGCTAGGAATAGCAAGCTGCATCTCCAGCCTTGGACATTCGGATAAGCACCAGTTGAAGTCAAAATAACATTAGTACTCCCTTACGAAGTTTGTCGATTCGCAGGCAAGGCGATTTTCCTGCCTCTTTTGTATCTACACGTATATCCGGTGCTTGCTATACTGTATAGGCAAAGACAGCTCATATCGTAACATATCTATCATGTGAGCTCCCTCATGTAAAGCTGTATAGCCTATTTTCTGCCTGTGAACCGCTACGATACCAAATTGAAAACAAATATAATGCCCGTAAACAGTACAAAGTAAACCACACACATCCAATCCCAGTTACGATTGAAGAACATCCAGTCCACGTAATTACCATTTAATTACACCAGGCCGAACACCTTTTACAAGAACCCATGAAACCAAGATTGCCCTCTCCCGCAAAATACTAAAATCAAGCAACTTCGAAAAGCTAGTCTAATTCAAAACGCCGTCCACAGTCCAAACCTGCCCATTACCAGTACCCTGAGTTTTGACGACATCTGCTTTGATTTCTCCATTTTTCTTTTCGGCAACAACCACCTTTTTCCCATCTACCTCCGAGTACCAAATCTCGCTGACACCGGCGCCACATTTCTTCCTTTGGCCAGGCGAACTGAAACCGTGGTCGAGAACAATATGACTGAGCACAAATCTCTCGATGTTCTCCATCGCACGTCGTTCTTCATCAATAGGTTCGCTTGCTTTTATCTCCTCAGTGTCCTCCCAAGGCTTGCGCTTAAGAGCTTGCATGGCGGCGTTTGTGGGTGCGAGAACGAGAGTATCCTTAGACGGATCTTGCAGACGGTACATCTAACGCGCATTAGTACATAAGTCCATCGATCGCAGCCCAGACCAGCATTGTCCACTAAGACTATCAACATACCAAACTTTCAACTTGTCTCACAAGTCCAGCAAAGATGCTTATCCCCCTATCCACCCCTAGTGCATCGGTCATAAGCATCTTAATGCCATGTCCATTCATTTCAACGTCATCGACCTCGCCGTACAGGACCCTCTGGCCACTCTTGGAGGCAGCACGCACTCTATCATCCTGAGGCATCATGAACGGCTTCAAATCTTCAGGCGAGGCTTGATTCGGGAGGTAAATATCGCTGCGGAGGTCTGCCGCCAGGAGCTGCGCGGAAACGATTGTCGCGGCAAAGGTAGCTGCAACAGAAAAGATGGCAATAAGACGCATCGTAGTTCTATCTGAGCAAAAAAAAATGAATCTGCGCTTAATGTGTGTGTAAACAAAGGCGTAGAAAGATCGCCAGGAAAAGTAGTAAACTGACGTCAATATATGAGATCTGGTTCGATAAGGAGAAGAAAAGGAAAGGCGTCATCACGAGACCTCCGGCGCCGTCCGCATTTCAAAGCCCTAATACATATTCTGCCCTAACCTGTCGGAACGACTGAACTTGTGATACAATACCCACTCAATGTGTGCGCAGGGTTGACAATGCAGGGACCTCCACCCATTCTAAACCCTAATCCACACGGCACAGGCGAGCGCGTGCCTTCGAGATGTCGTAAATACAGCGTCTCCACCTTCCATATCGCGACTGATTAGCGACAATTTGGCAATCGACTGATACATACGGTGAATCAATTGGTAGGACATGATGGCTATGAGGACGGATTGTGGATCTATGTGCTGGTACGTTCGTGTATGCTGGATCTGGGCCAATTGAGAGTCCGGAATTATCGACTTCTTGTTGGGCCGCAATGGGTACTGAATAACGTGTATATTAGAACGACGAAACGATTCATCATGTCGCAGCATCAACCTGGATATGGCCATGGTCCGGGAGGCGTGCCGGATGCTTCTCTGTACTATCAACAGGGGAGTGTGGGGAATATGGGGGTCGGTATGCCGCAAACTTCCCCGCAGCCGCAACAGCAACAGCAACAGCATCAACAACACCAAGGCCAGCAGCAGCGATTCGCCAATTTCGGAGATTACTATGCGCCTGATATGTATCGTGAATCTTCGCTACCGTCTGATATGGGCCATGAAGCCCACAATCACCAACAACAAACACAGGATCAACCAGACACATCTGCCTTTGAGAACGATCTGAATGCACTTGCCGGCGCAGCCCTGGGAATGGATACTAATGACCAGGTCCCGACTCAGCAGCTACATAATAGTTATGCACCCCAAGGCACAAATCTGTCTGATACATCTGAGCAGAATATCTGGGCACAGTTCATGCAGTCTCAACAGGGTGCTGCTCTGCAGTGGGGACAGAGTCAACAGCCGCTACCTCAGGACTCAGAGAGGTCCATATCAGCTCAATCAAACGATTCTGCTGGAGTATATCCGTTCTCAAGTAGTACAAGTGGCGATCAAATAGGTGGATTCGACCAGTCTGGTAGACAATATGGTGTATACAGAGAACAACATTTGCAATCTGAGCAGCAGGGTCCAGTACAACCGTCACTGCGTCATCCTCAGCCCCAGAACCAGCATCAACAGGCGTATCCGTATGTGCAGCAGCACTCTCAAGAACGACTTCCGATCTATCCTGTTTATAATCAAGAGACGCAGAACTACCAACAGTTTTCGCCACGACAGGATCAGGTGGTGCAGCATCATCAGACAGAACAGCAACGGCGACAGCAGCAACAGCAACAGCAGAAGCAGCAGCTAGAACAACAACGGCAGCTTCGGCTCCAAAAGGAACAGCACAGCATGAAATCTGGTTCTATATCGCCAACTCCTACTCTCTCCGCGATGGGCTTATATGCTCCGCATATGCAGCAACCGGCTCCGTCGCAAGTTACCCACCACCAGAGATCGCAGTCGATCCCGCTACACACGCCTATACTTACGTTGGAGCCATTACCTCTGCTACCACCAGATCCGGTGCCGACGGCCCAACCACAACCGCTGCAGCCTCCGCCGGTCCCACCCCAGAATAAACGGCAAAAGTCGATGTCGCGACCAACATCTGCGTCTACCACGCCTACACTTCCGAATAGCTTTCTTCCTCATCCAGTACTCGTTACACTGCCACAGAGCAGCGTGCCGACGTCTGCATTGTCAGCTGGTTCATCAAGGAAAAGAGCACACAGCTCAACATCGGTGATTCAGCCTGTTGCGCCGGATTTGACGATTTCAACCTCTTTCCCGACCGGACGCGTCAAGACCGAGATCAACAGTGCATCAAGTTTGCACTCGCCGACTATCCAAGCACTCAAGATACAGCGATGGCCATCCAGGGTAAAAGAGGAGAAGGAGATGAAGGCAGGAACTGGCAGGGGGAGGGGGAGGCCTCCAACTGTAAATATTGCTCCATCTTCTGTTCCACCATCTGCACCGACACTTTTGCCCGCTCTGCCTCAAGTCTCTGGACCCGCATCGGCTCCAGTATCGGGCGTCATCCTAAAACCTTCACCGACGACGCACAGGACGTCTGCTGAAGTCTCCGACGTGAAAACGGAAGAGCGAAATAGCACACCGCAATTTCCGACATTCACACCACCGGACAGAGAAGCGTTCCTCGCCACTATGATCGCAGAGAGCGACTACGTCGACCCGCCTATGACGCGCAGTGAATACATAGCCTCACTCGCTGAGCTTCCCGCTCTGGTTACGACAGTCCCTTACAATAGACTAGAGTACTTTGCCAAGTCGTCCATTCCTGCTGACATGTCTCCTGAAGTGTACGCTCGGGAAGGCATTGCTGCTGCCATAGCTTCGCGACTTCCACCATTCGCTCTCCATCAGCTGGAATATGTACTGCTAAAGAAGGATATCAACCATCTCCATGTTACGACGTACCTCAATATACGCAATGGGATTCTACGCTTGTGGCGAATGAACCACCATGTGAGCGTCACGCGTGCAGAGGCAGCTGGATGCGCTCGAGATCTTCGCTTCTTCGGGCTTGCGGAGGCGGCATTTGAGTTCCTGGTGCGACATGGATACATTAATTTCGGAGTGTTAGATGTCCCGCGGTGCAGGAATAACTTTCCCTACCAACTCACGCTTCCTGCCGTGCGGAGACCGCGCCTGAGAATTGTGGTGATAGGTGCAGGTATGTCAGGACTTGGGTGCGCGAGGCAGCTAGATGGGCTATTCAAGCAATACGACGATTTCTTATCGGGTTATGAGGCCCCGCCAGAAATTGTCATCCTGGAGGGAAGGCAGCGTATCGGCGGACGAGTGTACTCCGCTCCTTTGCGCGGCGAAGCTAGCTCAGGGCAATCACAGAAGCATAAGGTCGACCTGGGCGGGCAGATAGTGACCGGATTTGGTAATGGTAATCCGCTCGCTGTGATTGTGAGGAAGCAGTTGGCAATTCCATGCCACGAGCTGCAAGATGCGGGTGTTTTGTACGATGAGGTTACAGGTGGTACGGTATCTGCATCGCTGGATCGACGGGCTGAAAGTCTTTTTAATGACATGCTTGATCGTGTGGCTGTTTATCGCGCGTCATGTCAGCCGGCGCATACAGTAGAGGGTGACGTGTCCTTGGTGAGTGCGGGAAAGGATCCGATAGGTGACGGTGGGCGTACCATAGCGAAGATGGAGGAGAATTCTGTGACGTTACCGCCGCTGGAGAGACTTCCTGAGGATGAGACAGAATATCCGTTGAAGACTGTGGGGAGGCCTTACATCGCCAAAGCGACACGAACACCCCTGGATCAAAAATTGGAGAGTATGGGTTATGATATTCCGACGTCGGAGAGGCCAGCTTTATCGCCTCCAAATACAACCGCGAAGCCGTACCCGCAGCATGATCCCACACTCGGCGGGACGCTCGATTCACAACTCGAGATTGTGCGACAACTCGCGGATCTCACTGCCCAGGATCTCAGGCTCATCAACTGGCATTACGCTAACCTGGAGTATGCGAATGCGACGCCATTGGAAAATCTTAGCTTGAATTCATGGGACCAGGACGATGGCAACGAGTTTGCGGGCAAGCACGTGATGCTGCAAAACGGAGGCTACATGCAGGTTCCGCGAGCGTTCTACCTGTTCCCCACTCAATTAGACGTCAGATTTAAGAGCGCAGTCCAAGAAATCAAGTACGACTCGTCGAAGGACTCCGATAGAAAGAAATTCACAATCCATTTGCACTCCGGGGAACGCCTATCGGCAGATCGGGTGGTCGTCAGTGTGCCTCTTGGCGTCCTCAAGGTCGGAAGTATTAAGTTCGAGCCGGAGCTACCAGACGTAAAGAAAAAGAGCATCGAAAATTTGGGTTTTGGCGTCCTGAATAAGGTAGTTCTTGTGTACGATACGTGTTTTTGGGATGCGGAGCGAGACTTGATTGGCGTTGCGCGAGATAACAATGGCGGTGATCCATTGAATCAGGACAGTTACCGCGCGACTAGGGGTCAGTTTTACATGTTCTTTAATGCCACTAAGTCTGTGGGAATGAACTGCCTAGGTAATTTTTTGATATTTTAATTTCTGGTCAGTGCGCTAACCGCGTAGTCGCATTAATGGCCGGAACTGCCGCATTCGAAACCTCAAAACACCCCAATGAGGTGCTAATCCGCGAAGCGACACACGTTCTCTCGCGCATGTATCCTACTGCTTCAATTCCACACCCAAAGGAGACAATCGTCACCCGCTGGCACCTCGATCCCTTCAGCCGTGGATCATACTCGTTCGTTGGACCAAACGCCTCCGGAGCCGACTACGACAACCTCGCCGCTCCGGCATGTGACAACGGGCTATTTTTCGCTGGCGAGGCAACATCACGGACGCATCCTGCTACAGTTCATGGTGCATATCTGTCCGGTCTGCGAGCCGCGGAAGAAGTTTTCAGAAGCGTGGTCGGCGACATCACACTTGCTAGTCCACTCGTCAAGCCGAAGCAAAAAGCAGGGATGCCGCCGCAGCAGGAGACGGTGTCGTTCCCACCACCGCCGAAAAGCGCGTACGTCGGCGATACGCCTCCAGTCCCATTACCGGTTGTACTACCTCCGTTATCGGTGGATGCCAAAGCGAAGTCCGGGCTACTGCCTAAGAAGCGGGGGCGACCTGGCTCGAAGTCGAAGATTATGGTCGGGCCACTCGATACGCCGTCTGCATCGAGTGCTGCCGGCACACCGCCTGCATCAGCTCCTTCTGCCGCCCATGGAATGTCAATGTCTGCTCTCGCGTCACAATCCGCACCACCGACAATCCTCCCTGCACCTGATCGCAGATCAATGCCTCATCTCGCTCGCGCCCGCGAACTTGAACAGCACCGTCTTGCCTCGCATGTTCGTGCATTGGAATTCGCTATTTCCCACGCAGTCGGCCCGCCACCGTCGAAACCCCACAAAGCGCCGCTAAACCCGTTCATCATTTTCCAGAAAGTTAACTGGGATTCTTGTCGCGCTGCGGCTGACGCACAACGTCGGGCTGCGACAGGCGAGCCTGCGGCGCGGGCCGCGGCGTCTGATATTCGGAGTTTACTCGGTCAACGATGGCGCGGCCTTAGCGACGAGGAGAAGCGGCCCATGGTTTCGGAGACGATCGCGAACCGAGCGGAGAATGAGAAGCGTGCGAGCGAGTACAGAGAACGGGTAGCGAAGTATGAGGAGGATGTGAAAAGGTGCAGAGATAGCTGGGAGAGAGAGAATCAGAGTGTGCCATCGGAGGAGGAGAAGAAAGAGTTTGAACTTGCAAAAAGGGAGATGGGCTTGGAGGTTGGCGGTAGGGAACGGGAGGAATATTGACCTTGTATTATACTATATATATTGAATGATTTTGGGTGCATATTTACTTAGAATGTATTTTATGTTGTGATCCTTTTTGTGATATCAAATGTGTATTTTATCGAATTTGTCTGCAAACGAGTACGTGCGGCGATTTATAGTAAAGATGAGTAGATAAAATGGATATGGAAATTGAACTATATTCTAACGGAAATTAGTCCACGTCTCGAAAATAGATCCCAATTAATTAAAAAAAATGCGGGATTAACTAGAGATGGGTAAAAAGTTGAAGGAAACTTAAGTCGACTTAACTTGAACTAAACTTAACTTCACCTTGGGCTCGGCCACCAAACTTAACTCAACTTGAGACCTTGAGTAAGTCGGCTTAAGTCAACTTAAGTCGGCTTAACTTAACTGGAGATTTTGAGTGAGCAACTCAACTTTAGATGCCTGGAAAGTTTAAGTTTAGCATATATGAGAGATAAGTTTGAATCATGCTCGTGTGCCTTCGCGAGATCTTTTGGCCGTCCCTGGGTCCTCCGTGCCGTCGGAAAGAGCTTTT